>JNBR01000007.1:26397-72589 GCA_002081595.1 Achlya hypogyna | reverse complement strand
ATGCGTTGCATGAGAGAGGGGCCGGGGAGGTGGCGAACGTGCCTTTTCGGCCGGCTTGGTCGAAAACTTATCCTTGCGTTCGCCTGTGGCGGCGTCAAACATGTGCACGACACGCTCGACGGTGACGACAGCGAGTCGACGGTTGTTGGGCGACCATGCAATGGCCGTGACCTTGCACATGCCCTCCGTCGGCGGCAGCACCGTCGATAGGTGGCGCAGCTGCATTGAACCTGTTTTGAGGAGTCCGTTCGCTGTCCTCGCGACCTTTGGCAAAGATTGGGGCACTCGATACTTGTCAAAACGCATTTTTCGATGAGATTATTTCTGACAGTGCCTTTTGAAATAAAATTTCCAGGGAAATATTTTTCACAAGGGAATCTTCACAGTCCAAAATCAGAAATTTATTTATACGGTTCCGGCCCACAGCACAGGAAATTGACGGGGTAATCAAAGTGTCTTGGTAAAAGTAAATAAATTGTGTGTCGAAGACCTGATGTTGATATCCTGCACCAGAATATCGGAAATAAAATCCAAGGTTTTAGAGGATTTTTTGGCTTAACCTTGACATATGAAGTTGAGTTGAGGAGGCAACATACCCGGCCGGATATGGCAAATAAGTGTGAGAGAACAATTTGCACTATGGCGCCAGTAAAGATGACAACTTGCACACCATCATCCTCTACAACGCAACACGGGCGATGACATTGCTCACTGACATTGGGAGTTCGGGCATGTCCACTGGGCCGGAGCTTGGGGCACCAACCGCTCCTATCGGCAGCCAATTGTGGTTGAGTTAGTGAGCATGCTGGAAGCGACAGGTTCCAACATCGGTAAATTTTAATCGTGTTCAAATTCTGCTCGTTAAAGTTGCTAGAATATCCGTATTTCACATTGTGCGATCTGATCCGAAGAGGGTCCAACAAAAACGGGACTTGTGCAGTTGGGGAGTGGTCGTACGAAACTCAAGGTAATTTATCTACAGGTGGATTTGGTGCAAGGTTGCTCGCGACGTGGACAATTATCTTCGGGTGCATGAAGACGAAACAAGCCAACTTTTTTCTGAAGCTATCTGCACTTGAAATAAGCCATCCAAAGCTATTGGCTGTCCAAGTTTTTATCGGAAAACATCTCGCGATATGGAATATTTTTAAAACATGACTAGATTTTAAGTGGCAATAAATTCCCTATTTCAACCCTACCCCAGACGAGCGCGCCTGTGCATTTGCGTTTCGTTGTTTCAGGGGTAATCTTGTGTGTGTATGGTTCACTGCCGCCGTCATTGACTGTAAACACTGGTAAACACTGATGCAACACTAATAAAAATGGGTGACAAGCAAATGGCATCGTGGATTTCGAGGACGCAACGATTATCACCAAATACTGCTAAACTAATACTACGTAGTAACATTTATGCACCTACTGTAGTCGTCAACCTTCGACTTTGCGGAAGGGGTGTCGTTCAACGATATTTATAGGCGAGGGGCCCTAGACTTGAGTTTAGCGATCGTATAAACGGCGTGTAAAATAGTAATTGTGGCGTATAATTCATGCGCACACCATTTTGCTTTACAGTCAGAACTACTGATGCCTTCAATCTGCAGCCATTTGACAATTCAAACGAAGCCACAATACGTATTAAAAAACTCATTTGTGCTCTTAGGTTGACAACATGCAATCCCATCCACATTTCTGTAAACTGCAGCGTTCATACACATTATATTCTTGCGGTCATTTGGCTCGCTTCCGCTGGAGCAATATTGTATTATGAAGGGCGCAATCTCTCATTGTGCAGGTCACCAGCCAGTACGAAAGCTTTGCATTCTTGCTCGGTGGAAGAATAGAGGCACTCAATAACACGCCTTTGAGCTTTGTGTTCTCGTGCAAAATCATTCAGCTGGTAGGAAATAGCGGACATTGCCCGTGGGCTCGCACACAATGTTCTACCTTTCCCAATATCTGCAGAATTGAGCGGATTGGTAAAGAGCAATTTCACATTGCAGCGATAGTAGCATCGTTACTTGGAAGCCGGAACTAGCTTGGTCTTATTCCTGTCGGCGCCTTGCGATCGCACTTTTGTACGATTATGTCAACCTCCTGCCGCGTCGTCTTTCCGTCATGATTCCGGTCCATAAAGGTCAGAAGCATCTCAGCTTCCGTCTCACTCAATCCAATGTGGAACTTGGCCGCACTTGCAAGGATTTCATCTTTGGTCACAATGCCATCATCTAAAAAACGTCGATTCATCTCGGTATCATCGATTGGGGTCATACGGTTGAAGCCTACTTCACGAAATACCTCGGCAAGGCGCTGATAGTGAGTAATGTCTTGAAGGATGCTGATGGCTGCGGCCGCTTCGTAAGCCGTGGTCTTAACTGTCTCACTCAAGGAGTCGTAAAGTTTCCAGGATGCCTCCATCCTGGTGGCTGCAGTGCCTCGAGGAGCTACAAAGGAAAGTGCGCGGGGGCCATCGAAGGGATGATCCTTGCGAGCTGCTGCCAAATGTTTCTCCGTGCGCAATGAATCTTTGATTTCTATTGACATCACACCTCACCAATGGATTCATGACATGCATACCCATAAAGATCTTCCAGTATTCCTGCTCGTCCTTCATGTTATATGGGGATACGGTGTGGTGTGCGGCGGATCGCACAAGCTCCGCGATTGTAAAGCCAGCCTCAAGCGCATTCTCACGCAGTTCGTTCTTGAGCCCCTGTCGCCGAACAGACGGAAGGTATTGGCTCGTTGGTGCCCGCGACGATCTCTTGGGAGCATAGCTCCTTGGTTTGGACTGGGGTTTCGGTAGCGTCGTTGGGTTGCAAGGCTGAGTATGCTTCTTCATGGTTGGTGGAGAACTTGTGCAGGAGTGGAGCAATCGCTTCTCTCGTTTCGGATTGAAAATGGTTCGACATGCGGTGTGCATAAAATGAACAAACGCGGAAGCAAGCAGGTGGCGGTTTGTAAGTCTCGCTCGGGTCGAACACCAACGGGAGCAGTATGTGTGAGGAGCAGATCAAACTGAGAACACAATTCGCCATGACACCGTTGCGTTATTTGTTCGAGTCGTTTCCTGCCATGGCATGGGTGCATCGGAAAAAGAAGCATACTTTTAAGCACGATGGATGCAATTCCGAGCTCTTAACTTTCAAAACCTCGGACATGGGCTGGAATATTTATCTTTAATAATCTGATCCCAACTCTCAGCCATCTGCGAGGTGGCTTCGTCGCTCTCTATATGCGCATGTTCATTTTACTTGAAAGTACATTAAATAGTTTGTTTTCGTTTTGTTTTGGTATCTAAAAGTACATAAGATAGCTTTCGTTCTCTTTTGGAATTATTTGAATGACAATATGGTGCTTTAATTCGTATGTTAGAAATTTTTTTAAAGAGCGAGTTGAAGGAGCGAGTGAAGAAGCCTGTACTGTGGGGCAGCATGGTGGACTGCTGCACCGGGAGCACTGCAGCACAGCTAGCACACTGCTGTCCAATAATCTACCCATAGAAGCAATTTGCATTGGAAATCATAAAATAAGTTATAAAAAGCAGTGTGTAGCACCTGTGAGATCATGAGCTTCTTGTCGCGGGATTTCGGCAGCGTTGAAGATCGTAATGTTGGCAAAGAGTGTCGCTAGACTGCCGTCCACGTCGAGCTTCTCAAGGCCGTAGTTCGATCCTCTGGCATCGCCGTGACTTTTTTGCATTCCTTCGCTATCACAAAAGCAATGACAAGGCAGCTGGATCCAACTGAACTTTCAAGACTCAGCGCGCGAGAGCAAGGTGTCTTTTCGTAGAGCAATGAAAATATCAAGAAGGCTTTCAATTAAAACATATTTTGAAAGGGCCATTCGAATGGTCATTCGAATGAGGTTCACAACAGCTTATTGAAATGGTCGATAAGTATTTCTTGGCTCGAAGAAGCTGAAAGTTTTTAAGCATAAGGTGATAGCCGCCATTGGGCTATGACGTATAGAGGCCTCCGCAGTCGACGCGTTGGTCCTGAACGGTTGCAGCCCTATCGCGAAACTGCGGAATGGAATAACCATATTTCGCAGCGAGGAATGACACATATCGGCACAAGTAAGTTTCCTGACATGTGGAGGGTAACGATGATACGGCTTGCTGCCCTCGCGCCAAGTTCGAGTTCCTTGACTGCATGGTGCGGGGGACTCAGGTGGCCTTACGTTGCAAGAGATCATGGTGGCGTTAGTGATCCAATCCGTGTCATCTTATCACCTTGTGCACCAGTCTGTGCACTGGCAGGCACTGAAGGGCACGTTGACCATTTCATTGACATTATACGCACTTAGCGCACCGCTGGCGACCAGTAGCAGCGCGGAAGTGACCAGGCGTCCCAGCCTCACGGTAGTGCTGCATCGCGGATTCAATCGGCGTGGTCCCTTTACGAGTTCTTGGCGCGACCATCGCACGCCCACGATGTCGCGAAGACGAACCCGCGGTTGCTCTTGAACGAGAGGAAGCGATTCTGAGACTGCCACGTTTTGACATATTTTTGTCGAATGGAATCAACGAAAACTCGATGTCAACCAGTGATTGGCTGAACCGAATTGCACTTTTTATCATGAATCTGTCCTTCGGCGGAAGCGGCTTCCTCCTCGCTTTTCACATCGGCGTGGCCAAACGACTTCGAGCGCTTGGACGCTTGACAACTGAAAGCCACGTCGTGGGCGCTTCGGGCGGCGCCTTGGTGGCCGCCGCTATCGCCTGCGATATCCCTCTTGAGGCCGTGGCCACCCGTTTACAACTCGCAGCCGACGCCATGCGCAGGGGCTCGCGCGAAAAGACACTGAGGGAGCACGTCCATGGTCACATTAATGATCTCTTTCCTCGTCAGCTCCCTGAACCATTGCGCCTAAGCGTAGCGACGACCGAGGTGTGGCCAACTCCGGGGCGTGTCATTCTTCATTCAACTTTCTCATCGCGCGAGGATCTCGCAAGCGCTCTTCTCGCGTCCTGTCACATCTCGTTCTATCTTAGCAATGCCTTTGCTGTGCGGCATCGTGATACATGGTGCATCGACGGCGGAGCGCTTTCGCTGGTCCCCCGCGTGCCAGGACATGTCGGCGTCAATGTGTTCCAGATGCCCCACTTCATGACGCCGCCAGACACCATTAGTCCTCAGTTGATCGCTGAGCGATTTCCGTTCTCGAATCGAGAGCTTGTCGAGTGGGCGCTATTCCCACCTCACCAGGACCGCCTCGACGAGCTCGACCACTGGGGCCAAGAAGCTGCTGCTGAACATGTCCGCCGGAGTGACGAATAGTAGATGGTATTGCATTAAACTTGTCGGCTTCAACGCTCCATGGACTTCGCGAATCAGCAAACAACATCTGTATTTGTGGCAGCTACCAAAGCTTAGCGTGTTTAGTTCAGGCTTTTGGTTTAAGCATAAATTGGAGCTACCACGAACAAATTTGATTTTACGGGACGTAAAGCTCCTTATCACTGACAAGGCAATACGTTATGTACGAGCTTGCGCTCGTCCGCAGTGGGCTTCCGAAGGAAGGGTTGCTCGCAGCTTCGAGCTGAACCACTTGCTGGTGCATGGTATCCATCGCATCTTGCATTTCGTTGAGTCGGTCCGTGAGTTGACCGATAAACGCGACGATGGACCGCTGGTGCTCTTGCTTGGGGTTCGTTTGGATCGCCAAGAGCGACTGCATTACGGTCGGGTCGTACTTTTCCACAATGAAGTTCTCGATCACAAGTTTGTCCTCAAAGTACTTTTCCGTGACAGCGAGAAAGACTTCGCGAGTAAGGACACAGAGCTCCACGAAGGTCACAGCCTTGACAGTCGCAGCGTGCTTGACATTCATGAGCAGCGCAAGCTCACCTACGGCGTGGTTCGGCCCCTTGATTTCCGATACGGGGTAGTACCGAAATGATCGCCCTCTTCGAGGATCCGCAGCTTGATGTCGGGCGCTAAGCCCGTCGGTCGCTCAAATGACATGTCTTCAGAATTTGTCGTGGGCTTGCGCAGTTCGCAAGTGCCGTTCTGCACAAAATACATTTCGCTGCCGACTTCACCGCGTACGACAATGTAATCGTTGCCGAGGTACACTTGAAACGCGAGCTTCATTACGAGCTCCTGGACGAATTCTGGACTGCAATTTTGGAACATGGGCGACCGCGTGATCATGTTCATGCGCAAGAAGAGACCGACCTCGACGGTCAAGTTTTTTGAGAGCTCCTGAACGAACTGAAAGGGCCGACCATTGAGCGTGCCATGGCGTGTGTACATCGTTTGGTAGTACTCGATGATGCGGTTCTGGAGATCCACCGGTAGGTGGAGTAGCGTCATGCTCGAAAAAAGCGACTCCATCTAGAGTAGGCACGAGAGCTACGTGATGGTAGCGAGAACGTCATACCTTTTGCTGGAAAAGATCTTGGTTGGCGTAGTAATTTGCGATGAGGTTCCCGACGTTGCCAAAGACAACGGCAATCCAGAGAGAACCAAGAATGATCACAATGGCGGAAAAGGCAAACTCGGCGTTGGTTTGGAGCAAATTGGACTGCCCCGTCACCGTTGTTACGATGTAATACGCGCTGAGGATGTAGGGAGTCAGCAGTTCACCAGTGGACGAACTCTGGGATTGGAACTCGATCCAGTCTGGCGGTACGATGAACAAATACCAGATGCACGCGAGGAGGTGCACGAGAAAGACGAAAAGCGCAACGAGTGACAAAAGGCGGATGATGTTGGCGTAGCGCGAATACAGAACCCAGCGCTTCCACTCGTCCGAGACACGAAGGTAGCGGAGAATCCTTGTCAGTGTGCAAGCGCGAGGTATTCGCGACAGCCGAAACATCTTGAAGACATTGACAAAGGTGAAATCATATCCTTGCGAGAGCCCGATCTCATGGACAAGAATGTCCCAAGGCACGATGGAGAAGATATCGGACAAAAACCTAACGCAACAGTGTGCCCGACATGCTTTGGCAGGGGTTCTCACCAGCCGTGAATGTAGTGACGAGCGATAGCACTGCGAGTGGTGACAAAAGCCAGGTCGGAGACGCGGATGGCGGTATTGAATGTGAGTATCATGTCGAAGAAGAAGCACAAGTTCGTGATAATATCCACGACGTCGTGTAATGGGTCGTCGTGCGGACGAAATGCCACTGCGTACGGAATGACCACGAGTTGGTAGTAAGTCAGAAGGACTAGCACCTAGTCGACACAATGACTCATTCACTCGTGGTGTGCCAATCTACCAGACGCCAGATCTTGACCCATGTCGACGTTGGATATACAATGTGCGGCACGTAGATGATCATTTGGTGGAGTGTCGACGCACGGCGAGTGCGCAGGCGAATCTGGTACTGGGTCAATACCTTCTTGTGTCGTTGTCCGAGTGCAACTTGATCGAGAAGACGTGATCGTCGATCATGAAGTGTTGGTATTCGATCAATCATGTTCTCAGTCACGATGTCCCTAATCGATTTGTGGCGGCCCACTGGCCCTGGCGCAAGGCTTGGCTCCAAGGCGTGACTGCAGCTTTCGTTCGACGTGGGCTCTGGAGCGAATGGTACGACGCGGGGGGGCTTCGGCGCCATCAGAGTTGTCAAAGATATTGAGGACGCAA
This sequence comes from Achlya hypogyna, assembly GCA_002081595.1. Classification (NCBI taxonomy): domain Eukaryota; phylum Oomycota; class Saprolegniomycetes; order Saprolegniales; family Achlyaceae; genus Achlya; species Achlya hypogyna. The sequence goes on along the minus strand of JNBR01000007.1, from coordinate 64,990 downwards.
GTGCATGACCGCCACCGAGGCGACTGGTTTCTTTGAGCCCTTTGTTGCGGCTACTGATGTGCTGCAGTAACCGCGGCAAACGCGTATGACTCTGCCGCATGGCGCTCGTTGGGGCCACTTTCGCCACCGATCGGAGAAAACTTTGCACCATGGTCGGCCGCTTGGCCTCGGTGAGCGTCGCTGATGACGGCGTCGGGAGCAAATGCCGTTGAGCGGCCACCTCAAGCTGCGCTGCATTGTGGGATGGAAGTGACACCTGAGACACACTCTTCCCAAGCGAGACGGCCGGGACGTCGGGGTGGAGCCCACGAAGAGCGTTGAGCGTCGGTCCCACGAGACCGCCCGCTTCCACCATTAGCCGGCTTTTTATATCCTGTTGCATGGAAGCTAACGGCCCCATTGCACTTTCGAGAAACGGCCATGAGCGATGCCACCAAGGGCTCGGGCGCGACATATGCGAGCCATGCAACGTACACGAGCGGGCTCTCAGCAGGTCTCTCGGGGGTGCAGTTCTCCAACCACGACAAGCACCGTCACGACGGATCCACTGCCCGCAGCTCAACGATGGCTCTTGACGCGGCCAACATTAAAGGTTTGGCCGAAGGTCGTCCACCATCCCGCACGGTGCGCACGTCACCGCTTGGTTGAAGAAGTTAGCAGGAAGTTGATAGATGCGAGGCAAGGGCAACATCTTCCTGGCTTCCAAAGGATTGCTCCGGGCTAAGAAACAAATGATGCGCCACCATCGCCTCATCGTCCAACGCAAGCGGGACATGGCCAATTACGTTGAGCGCCACGAACGTGTCTTGGATCAATATATGATTCGAGCGCGTGCACCCAAGAACGAACGACCTATTCCCACAGAGCGCGACGCTTGGCTGCTTGTTCCGACCGACCGCAGCTACAAGCTGTGGCAATTAGTGCTGCCCACCTCTCCTCACGGCCCCTGACAGTGTCCTAGATTGTGACGCTAGTGACGTACTTTCAAGTCGTGGACGTGCCGTACATGTTGGCCTTCGAAACCTACGTGCCACCAACTGAAGACGTGGGCTACCTCATCGCGACTGCCGTGTTCTGCATAGACATACTCGTTCACTTCAACGTCGCATTTCGGAACCCACATGAGCCGCACAACCTTGTGACGAACAGGGTCGCCATCGCGTCACGGTATATTCGCCACAGGTGCGAAGTTATTGCCTAAGCGTCAAACTCATGTGTGGAAAGCTTGATTGTCGATATAATTGCTGCTTTGCCGGTGGACTTGCTTGTCTATCTTAGCAGCCCTCCATCCGGCTCGGCTCACACGAACCTCCATTACTTTAGCGTTCTCAAGATTGCGCGACTGCCGGAGCTCGTGAAAATCACGCGCTTTGAGCATCTCCTTACTTTCCTGAACATCCCACCGGAGCAGCAGCGCTGGCTCCTCCACTCGCGCTATGCTCATCTCGTGCGCTTACTATCGCTCATCATCGGCCTCGCCGTCGTCATTCATTACCTTGCATGCATCTGGTATGGACTCGTAGCGGACCAGCACTGGATGTCGGACATGTACTCGACCAACACGACGGTCGTAAACGTCTACCTGCTCAGCTACTACTACACACTCACTGCCGTGTACGGGCAGAGCATCACGCTCCAGACAGACGAGGAATATGCCTTCTCAACCGTGGTGATTGTCATGGGCTCTCTTCTCATTGCGCTCGTATACGGCAACGTTGCCGTCCTCGTATCCAACTTTTACGACGACCAAAACAGCTACAAACACAAGGTGCGCGCCTCTTACCGTCCAGGACACTAAGTTCAGGGCAGATGGAGTCACTCTTCGCAAGCATGGAGCTCATGCGGCTACCTCGAGAGCTGCAACGACGAATTGTGTCGTATTATCAAGTCATGTACGACCGCCATGGCACACTCGACGGCCAACCCGAGCAGTTCACAAAAGAGCTTTCGAAGAACCTCTCGGTCGAGGTCGAACTCTTCTTGCGAATGAACATGATCACGCGGTCTCCGCTATTCCGTGACTGCTCGTGCGAAGTCGTACAAGAGCTCGTGATGCGGCTGCATTTTCGCGTCTACCTCCCGCAGGACTTCATCATCGTGCGCGGTGAGGTCGGCCATGACATGTACTTCATCGCCCACGGCCAATGCGAAGTGTCGGACAAAGGAATTTCACTCAGCACAACGAAGGGCAGCATGCTAGAGGACAAGCCCATCAAAGTCATGACCCAAGGCGATTACTTTGGTATCGTGCCTTTCAAGTGCACCGTGTCATGCATGGTTTAGGCGAAATTGCGCTACTTTTCAACTGCAAGCGCATGGCCACCGTCGTGGCCAAGACGTTTGTGGAGCTGTGTGCACTGACGCGAACGGTGTACGAGGCTGTCATGGAGAGATACCCCGAAGATCGCGCCGAGATTGAGAGTGTTATTCGGGACAAGTACGGTGATGATGAGCTCAAAGACGCCATCAAACAGCACACAAAGAGCAAAAAGTTGACTTACGATCACGACGCGACCGTTGTCAAGTGTTTAAACAAGCTCAACGAGCGTCTCGTGCAGGTCGAAGACACCATGGCTGACCTCGGTGCCCGTCTTTGCAGCCTCGTTAAAGTATGAACACATGTCAGTCTTTCGACAAGCAGCCCACGAATACTGTATGGACTTCATTTTACCAGTGCATTGTTCGTTCGTTCACCGATTGCATTGCTTCCAATCTCCAAGTTCACGCAAGACAACCGAGGAATTTCTACTCTAACTCTATCAGAACATTTACACCTTTGAGCCTTGATCTGCGTCGGACCCTCCAGTTGGTTCGATTGTGTCCTCCCCTGTGGCGTCAACGGGGTGAGGAAGCTTCGTTGTCGACGTCGGCTTCTTAGTTTTGCGGACTTGCAGCACGGTGAAGATCTTGTTAAAGCAATGGCGCTGAGCATCTTCGATGTTCTGCACCTTTCGCTCGAGAGCACCCATGCGTTCCGATAGTTGCGTCAGAACTTCGACAAGCTGTGGGGACTCGGCGATTCGAGGTGGCGACGGTAGGCCAGTTGCGAGTAAGTGTCGTCCAAGGTCGGGCTTTGGTTCCTGTTGCTGGATTTTGTGCCCATCTGCGTCGCGAACGGCAGGCAGCTGGTGGCCACTGCTTAAGCGTTTGGTGTCTTGATGCCGCTCCATTTCGATCTGCTTGAGCACGTCCGGGTGGTACCGCTGGACAATGATCTCTTCCATCCGCTCGCGGTCCTCAGTGAACTTGGCTGAAATCGCCTCGAAAATCTCCCGTGTGAGCACGCAAAGCTCCGAGAATGTTTGAGCTCGGACATTTGCCGTTCGTTTGCACTGCATCAAAAGTGCAATTTCGCCTACGTGCACAAGTCAGCATGACAGATCATGGCAGGTCGGACCAAAGAAGTCGCCTTGAGTGAGGTGCCGAAGTACAACTTCATCCTCGATGAGACCCGTGGTGACGGACGACCCATCACGACCGCCCTTTGTGACTTCGCACACACCGGACTGAACAAAGTACATTTCCCAAGCCATTTCACCGCGCACGACGATGTAGTCGCCAGGGAGGAAGACGTCCATTGCGAGTCGCATGACGATTTCTTGTACAACTTTTTTGCTGCACGAGTGGAAGATCGGGACGCGGTTGATCATCTCCATTCGCAAGTAGAGCTCGACTTCAATCGCAAGGTTGCGCGATAGCTCTTGCGTGAGCACAGTCATTTGACCATTTAGTGTACCATGGCGCTCCCACATGACTTGGTAGTAGTCGTTGATGCGGTTCTGTAGATCCAATGGCAATTTCATGGCTCCCATCGACTCGAATAGCCATTCCATCTACGTACGACTCGTAATGGCACAAATGCCCACAGATTCCTGACAAACCTTTCTCTTGTAGTTGTTTTGGTTTTCGTAAAAGTTGGATAGGAGGTTGGCCACGTTACCGAACACAATGGCCATGAGCATGGCTCCCATGATGAGGAGGTAAATGGCGAAGATGTATTCGGCCTGCGTAGTAAGATTCATGTTTTGGCCGACAAGCGTCACGAGGGTGAAAAAGTAGCTAAGCACATAGACGTCAACGTCAGTGCCACTGCCAAAGGTAGCATTTTGCCATCCGACGGCCGCGACAGAACCATGCCAGATGCACGCTTTAATGTGGACGACAAAGATGAAGGCAACGATCATTGTAAAGAGACGGATCAGGTGTGAATAGCGAGAGTAGAGAATCCACCGTTTCCACTCGACAGGCATTTGTAGAATTTTGAGCACACGTACGAGCCGCGCGAGGCGAAGGAGACGGGGCAATCGAAGGGACTTGAGGAGACTAAGAATACTAAGGCGGTTGCCCGATTGGTTGAGCAAGGTGTAGAGCACAATGTCGATCGGAAAGCACGCCATAAAGTCGAGCAAGAACCATCCCAAAATGTACTTTTTGATGATGAGCTTGCGGTTCACAATGAACCGGTCGGGAAGCACCGGGTCGGGCATTGCCGTGTTGAAGCTGAGAAGCATGTCGATGCCGAATATTGTGTTGGTGGCGATGCTAAAGTAATCGTGCATGGGGTCGCTATTGCTGTTGGAAAAGGCGAGTTGATACGGCGTTTGAAAGCTCTGGTAGCAAATGAGTCCAAGCGTCGCCTATGAAATGCGATAATAGACCCCATGCCACGCAGACGCCCCACCAGCTGCCACGATTTGTACCAGCCTGCGCTTGGGTGCACGAGAAGAAACGGGAGCTTGTCTGCCCGGGTTTCGGCCTCATGGGTGACGGTGCGTATTGTGTATTGCTTGAGAATCGCCTGGTGGCGGTCCGTGTCGAGTTGTTGCTGTAATCGCCGATTGTGCCGCTCTTTCTGCTTCTTCTTGAGATGCCCGACTGCTCGCAGAGCAGCCACGTTTGGGCGCATACCGGCACCTCCCGCGCCGCTGGTCACGGCCACGCCCGCAATTAAGTCGTCCGAGCTTTCTCTCTATGCAATGCGTAAAGCGTCAAAGCCCCTAGCACGTTTGTACCAAGCTCAGAGGCCGTGCAGACGGCGGCTCGGATATAGCGAAACTAAGTCGGTCTGGGGCGTACGGAATGATCTTGGCGGACCGTGTCGACGCTCGAGTGGGTAGCGCGGTTTTGTCCACGAGCGGCGCGTCGTCGGTGATCCGCGGCAGCGTTGGCTGGCGCTGCATCGGGGGCAGGTGCTGCGCCTGCACCGTGAGGCTCACGCGCCGCTGCATCCAGGATCGTTTCGAGGCCTGTCTATTTCCAGCTTCTTCAGGTTTCGGTAACGCCAATCAGACGGGACTGGTTTTGGACAATATTTGTCTCGATTAAATAGTGCTAGAGGCTACCGTTCGTGCGTAGAGCTCATTTGGGTGTGATCGCCCCACTCGTGAAGAGGGCGGTGTGGTGATGACATGTCGTTTGGCGTTTGGTGGCCACTGAGGCCGTGGACACACGGCGGGACCAGCAAAGTGACGAGCGCTTCGAGACGTTCGATCTTGCTGTTGGTTTCGGCCATGTAGTCCATGATGGTGTCCATGCGAGCTTCAAGCCTGGCCTCGTGTGGGGACGGTCCGTCGTCGTTTTGCTGTTTCCGGATCGCCTCCAGGGCCTTGGGATCGTACATCTCAGTGATGAACGTTTCGATCGTCGCCCGGTCCTCGACGTACTGTGCCGTGATTCTCTCGAACGCGGACCGCGTGAGTACGCAAAGCTCCGAGAACGTCACTGCCCGAACATTGGCGGTACGCTTGCAGTTCATGAGCAGCGCGATCTCTCCAAAGTAGTCGCCCGGGGTAAGCACTTTGAGAACGATCTCGACCTCGAACGGGCGTGGGTCGGGCGACGCCGGTTTGGTCACTTCGCATGTGCCGTTCTGCACAAAGTACATATCGAAGCCGATCTCGCCTTTGACCACGATGTAGTCGCCAGGGAGGTACACCTGCAGCTGGAGCTGCATGACAATCTCCTGTACAACCGTCTTGCTGCACTTTTGGAACACGGGTACGCGGTTGATCATGTCCATGCGCAGGTAGAGCTCCACCTCGACAGATAGGTTCTTGGATAACTCATTGGTGAACATGAGCGGCCGACCGTCGAGCGTGCCGTGGCGCTCCCACATCACTTGGTAGTACTCGTTGATGCGGTTTTGGAGATCCAACGGCAGCTTCATGAGATTCATGCTGCCTAGAAGTTGCTCCATCTATCCACCCTTCGTGAGTCTCGGTTCGCAGGGGCACCGAACCTTCTTCTTGTAGTTGTTTTGGTTTTCGTAAAAGTTGGAGATGAGGTTGGCCACGTTACCAAACACCGTCGCCATCAGAATCGAGCCGATGATAATGAGCATGCACGCGTACGTGTACTCGGCCTGCGACTGCAGCATTGAGTTTTGGCCCATGACGGTCGTAAGCACAAAGTAGAAGCCGAGGATGTATGTGCTGGCGTTCTCGGAGCTCGCACCAAACATCGCGTATTCCCAGTATGGATCTGTGACGTAGCCACCCCAGATGCAGTTGAAGATATGTATCAGGTACACGAAGGACACGAGCAGCGACCCGAGCCGGATCAAGTGCGCGTACCGCGAGTACAGAAGCCAGCGCTTCCACTCGGGCGGGATGCGCAGAATGCGTAGAATGCGCACGAATCGCGCCAGCCGCAGCAGCCGCGGGAGGCGAAGGATCTTGAGCAGCCCGAGGATGTGGAGGCGGTTGTTGCTAGCGGACGCTCCCGAGAAGCTCGAGTACACGATGACGTCGATGGGAAAACATGCCAAGAAATCGAGAAGGAACCTACGGCGTGTGAGCTTCTTCGAGACTAGCGGTAGCGCGCACCAGCTTTTGAGGTATTTTCGCCAGATGATCCAGCGCTCTGTGATGTACGTATCGGGCAGTGACGGGTGGGCGATGGCGCAGTTGAGTGTAAATAGGAGATCGACGCAGAAGATGGAGTTAAAGGCCATGCTCGCGTAGTCTTGGGTTGGAGGAGTGTCGCTTGTGTCGAACGCGAGCTGGTACGGGATCATGATGCTTTGGTACAAGATGATAAAGAGCGTCGACTACACAGAGTCCATCTCATTGCCAACGTACAGGGAATGACGCATACGAGCTGCCAGGCTTTGTACCACTGGTGCGACGGCAAGATCAAATACGCCGCGTCCGTCGTGAGATGGACCTCTTCCTCCGTCTTCTCTTCATCGCGGACGACGCGAATGCTGTACTGGTGCAGCACCTTCTTGTGGCGCGACTGGATGCCTGCGAGTTCCATCAGTTGCATGTGTTTGGTTTTCCGCCGTCTCTGGGTGATGATCTGGGCTTTTTTCTTGAGTGTGGCTGCAATAAGCATCGTCTGGCTGGCACTTAGACCCTGTGATGCAACTGTTAACATCTTCCCATGGTACAGCGGACGAACCCTGCGCGATGGGGACGGCCGCAGCATCTCTGGATCGGTCGGGACGATCTTTAAGTTGTGAATCGAGCCGGTGGTGCTGCCACGCTGGAGGCTTGAATGGCGGTGTCGCGTAGCGGATCCACTAGCGCGGCGTTGGTTCACGACGCGGTCGGGTGCGTCTGGCACTGGTTGGATCTTGTGGGGAGAGCGGGATGAACCCTCTGTGCGCTGCGAAGCGTGGTCGCGGTGACCGTGCTGGTCCTTATGCATGGCCTGCATGATCTCTTTCAAGTGCGAGCCATTGCGCACGATGTTCGAGCCCTTGAACATGTCTAGAGCAGAGAATCGACCGGAAAGACGCTTCACCGACTTGTCCAGGAAGTTCACGGTGGTCGTGCTCGAAGGCGTACTATCCCTTGGTGCTGGTCGCAACGGCGCGAGTGGTACCGCATTGCCTTTTGTCGCCTGCCGGACGAGCGGCCGCAGCTCGTGGTGCGTGGGAATGCTCGACACTGTCGGTGCCTGAGGACTCCGCGACGCGCTCATCCTCCTGCGGCCAAGCCACGATGTCCCGGCTACAGACGGTCTAACTTTAGCTGAGGCGAAAACGCCTCAAACGAAGTCTTACTTCCAGAGCCATACCGGTTCATAGATTAGCTATTTGTGGGTGCTACTGCGCACCTCTTCTGCTCCAGGGGCTGCGATTCCCTGTCGGCCTTGCCTCTCAGCGCCGATGGATCGGCGAAGTCGCGAGTCCTGCGCTCGTCGGGAGGGCTTGCTCGACCAAGATATCTTGGTCATCCACCAATCACCGTGCGCTGAGCTTTGAAATGTCGCGGATTTTGGCCAATCCAAAGTCGTTCACTGGAATTCAGTGCTGGGATTCGCCAAAAAGTGGATTACGGTGACGACGATCAACATCAAATTCAGCCACTTCCCCATGCCCCGACAAGTCGTGCTGCTGGTCGTCGGCCTCCTTGTAGCTTGGGCTCAGGCCCAGAGCGATGTGTGTCCATACGCAGACTTCCCGCCCTATGTGCGCTACATCCTCGTGGCCGGGCCGATGTGCTCTCCCAGTGTCACCTACTGCGCGGTGGACACTGCGTGCAACGTGAGCTGGGCTGGCTCCACGAGAGCGGCCGTCAAGGGTGCGCAGGCCATTGGATCGCTCCTTGCCTTTCAAGGCGATACCATGCAAGCTTTCTGCTTTGCGAAACAGCACCCTCACGCACTCGTCGCTCGATAGGTCCATCACGGGCTCGACAACGATGCTGCTAGACCACATGCAGCTCTCACCGCGCCTGCGCAAGCTGTTGACGAGACGTACGCAAGGCTATGGCTGCTCATAGTGCGTAGGGAATTCACCGACACGAACGTCGTGATCCCGCCGTCGCTTCGGTGGTCCCGGAACATCACATCATTGTGATGATACCCGTCGTCGCAGCCGCTCACCCCCACCCGTAGGACCCTCTCGAACGTCGGTATAGATCGTATCCCTGCCAACCTGCCCTCGAGCCTCAACACGCTGTACGTGAGGCCATGCTTGTGGCCGACAACTTACGTATGAGCTACAGCGTCTTCACGAACAATCGCTTGACGACGATCGACGCCCTTCCTCGCAATGTCACCTCCTTGTACGTACTCGGCGTTATGGGAGCAGCCTTAGTATGCAATGCCACAGAACCCTTGACAACAACGAACTCACCGAAATCACCAACCAGAACTGGACGAAACTAGGCCAAATGTACTCGCCTCCTCCATGTGCGCTCACTCAACCGTCCTCTAGATCACTCGCTGGCAACCCAATCTCGACCATCTCCCGTGTGCGCTTGAGCCGGCAGAACCTGCGACGCTTGTACGTCCTACCCCATCGACGGAGCCCGACACTGTCGTAGCGAGTGCCCAGGGTGCCACATCACCGACTTTATCGTGGACCAAGAAACGTACACGGCGCTCGATCAGCTGTCGCCGCGCTCCATGCGCATCCAAAACAACGTGGCTATCTACTTTGGCTTCAACCTCGATGGCGGCAACATCACGTCCAACGCGACGACCTGTGAGGCGCTGGGTGGGGAGTTGCGAGAGGTTTGGTACATTTACGAAGACATCACCAACAACGTGTACACGCTCTGTGTGCTCCCGCAAGGTACGACCCCACCAACTTTTCGTCTCTGTATCCACTACTCTTAGCGGCGACTCCTGTGCCCGTGGCGTCGACCGCGACACCGTTGCCCACGACCGACAAGATCACGCTCCCAACACAGACAGTTCTCGCAACAAGCAGCCCTACGCCACCGCCCCACACACAAGACCTCCTTTGTACGTTTGCCCATTGCTCTACGGAGCTCACCGTGCTCACAGCCGTCGCGCTCGTGGCCGCTGGCGCGCTCGTGTCGCTATGTTGCGTGGGGTTCCTCCTATGCTGCACGAGCCAGCGCCAGGCCGTTGGCCTTCACGACTCCGAGCTCTGGTCGCTCAACAAGTCGCGCTCGACGCAGAACTCGTACGACACGCTGTCGCAGTCGCGCTTCACGGCGCTAGACCTGTCGGGTATCTCCCTCTACCGACTCGATAACGCTGCGGTGGTGCCCAAGCGCCTGTTGGCGTCTGGTGCCTTCGCCGACGTCTACCTCGGCGACTACAAGGGTGAGCCTGTTGCCATCAAGAAGCTTCTTGGCCACCGCGTTGGCATCTCGGAGGTCCAAAGCCTCGTAGACGAGATCAAGCTCATCGCGAGGTACGTAACTGGTTGCGTTGTCAGTCGTGGTGAATGATTTACTTGTAGCTTTGACTGCCCGTACATCGTGCGCTGTGTCGGTGCGTGCTGGGATCAGCCTTCAGACATGAAATGCATCCTTGAGTTCATGGACGGCGGCGATTTGCGCGACCGCTTGCAGCAGCGCGGACCCGACGAATACACGTGGGTCGAGAAGGTCCAGCACCTGTACTGCATCGTGGAGGCGCTGACGTATTTGCATTCTCTGCCCGTGATCCACCGCGATCTCAAGAGCCGCAATGTGCTGCTCGACTCGACCAAAGGCGCCAAGCTCACCGACTTTGGTGTGTCGAAGGAAGACACACAAAACACAATGACAGTCGGCGTTGGCACGTACCGGTGGATGGCGCCAGAGATCTTGCAGTTCAACCACTACACGACGGCGGCAGATATCTACTCGCTCGGGATGCTGCTGTCGGAGCTGGACACGCACGACATCCCATACGCCAACATGAAGAACGACAAGACGGGCAAAGCGCTCATCGACACGGCCATCATGGGCATGGTCATCTCGGGAACGGTCAAACCCGCCTTCAGCGACACCATGCCAGAGTGGCTGCGAACTCTCGCGGTCCAGTGCATCGAAACCGAGCCCGAGAACCGCCCCACCGCCATGTATCTCGCCGCGGTGCTTCGGAAGCGCATGAAAGAAATGTAAAACGACGTGTCCTGACCTTCCTGCGTCAGGACGGCAGCCACTTGAAAATGTTTCCATGCCGCCAGCACTCCAACGCAAGTAGGGTTCTGGCGTCCAAGTCGTTTGGGTTGCACGGGCACGTTGGGGTGGTGATCTGTTCAAATCGCTCGCCTCTATTCCTCAATGCGGGGATCGAGCTTTTAAGTCTCATGTGCGAGGTGAAGCCACGGTTCACACCAACGAATTTAAGGCACATCGATGTTACAACGGCAGTAGTTTGTGGCTCCAATTCCATTGCAACTTGATCCGCGTTTATTTGGGTCATGTTCAACTTGCTTGTAGCATTGCATAACCTGGCGATCTCATAGCAGAGACTTGGCCAGTTCACTGTAGCTCCCATGAAGGCCTTCGGTGCGCTGCAGCTACCAACTCACCAAGATCCGAAATCTTCATAGATAAAAGATAGATCTTCATCCATCGTTTAAGAAGCATTCATAGGTAAACTTAGGTACAACGAGGTACAGCTACGCGAACTTGAGTGTGTACAGCGTAATGGCGATTTCGTGCGATTCCAATGATAATTTGACCAACTTGATCCAAGTGCAAAATGGCGCACGATGTGGTGCAAAATCAAGTCTCGGCCTTGGTGAGCTGTGATTGGTTGAAAATATATCGATGCGATTGGTAGAAAATCCGGAATTCCATCAAATTTTCAAACGAAGACAACGACATGGCAGCGCGGGTGTCGATGCTTGTCCTCCTGCTCGGAGCTGCGCTGGCTGTACGGAAGACAGTCGTCGAGGTCGAAGTGCACGACTACTCCTACGGCCGAGGTAGCGCGTTGCCCTCGCGACCAGCGGCCCAGAAACTGCGTAGGCGCCGGCCGAGCGACAGCAAACACTGTCGAGATTACGACTGTTGACATCACGGGTAGCGCGCTAAAAGACCGTTCGTACACTGCACCTGAAGGGCCGAGGAGCCCTTCAGTAAAGTCTCCAGCGATTACAGGTGAGGCAATCCATTGTTTCCATGGCCTGGTTTTTCACATTGACAACTGTAGATGATGCCATTGCTTCATTACAAGAGCACCCCACACCGCAGCCAGCTAAGGCCAAAAATACCGAGGACGAGGCTTTCAAGAGTACCTTGGTGGACCGCCCGCACCCCGTGCTCACGCCCGAGCAGATGCATCGCACGGCAATGGCTGTCTTTGGCACCATTCTCATAGGTGGCATGCTCATCGCCATTTCATCCTGGGTTCAGGCCCGACGGCGAGTGACCAAGCGCCTCGCGTGGCTGTCTGTACAGACAGACAAGAAGGCTATCGCTGCCCAAGTCGCTGACAACGAGTGCCAAGAGCTCAAAGACGCTTTTCGATTCCGCATACGTCTTCTCGACTTCGACGAGCAAGTTGACAAGCTCGAAGCCTCCGTCGACGCCACGTCTTTTGACAGCACAAGCCTACGCCTTGTTTCGCCCGCATATTCGATCGGTGATCTCTTGGCGTCCGTGTCGTCCGCCGTCGTCGAAGTGAACAATTTCGCCCGCGAAGCTCGCCCCGGCCCAGACGCCGATCTCTGCGCCAAGTGGTACACCAAGCTCACGGCCATGACTAACTCGGTACGATCTTTGTCCACTGCCCCGCGCTTAGAGCCGCCTCTGTAGCTCACGAGCCTCCAGACACGGGCGCACCGCCACCTCAAGGCGCTGCTGGCCTCGCAGGAGCGGCAAATGAACTGGAGCGTCGATGAGTTCGAGCAGATGTGGCGGCTCTGGAATGGCCTCGGCCTCGAGGACGAGCTCGACCATGAGTGGTTCGCGACGACGCGGGACGAACTTCGTGACAAGCACGCATGCATCTCGCGCCTATCGACGCTGCGTACCGAGTGCCTGACGCTCGAGGCAGCCGGCACTAGCGCCCGCGCGGTGCTTGACGAAATCCGCGACAGCCTCGCAACGGCCAAGCGCCGCGACTGGGCCCACGAGGTCATCGTGGAGATCGAGGCGTTTGCGCAAGACCGCCTCGACGCCACCGAGACGCAGCTCGTACTTGTAAACTACGCTGAGCAGCTCTCACCACTGCGGGCCGAGCTCGCGCTTTTTCGAGAGCAGCGCGATGTCCGCATTGAGCAGTACATGCGACAAGATGAACTTTCCCGCGGCGAGGCCGCCAAGCACTTGGAGCGCATGATGTTCGACTATGCGCTGCACGTACGCAAGCTCGAGCAGCAGCAACAACTGGCGCTCCGACAGCTTGATGCGGTAGACTTCCCAGCCCCGCACAGCTCACCCCCCGCTTAGCAACGACGTATGCACCAGGAAGCGCTCGTGGAGAAGCAGCGTCGCGACCAAGTGCGGGCGCTCGAGCGGCGGGAGCATGACCGCGCCAAGTACGCGGCCAAGCTGGAAGCGGCGCAAAGGAAGCAAGGTGCACAAGATGCCAAACGCGGCTCATGACGTGATTCCTAGCGCTACGCCTAGCAGAGCGACAGGCCATTCGCAAGGAGAGGTGCGCCGAGGAGCGGGCCAAGGAGGTGGCGCAGCTGCTGACCGAACGGCGGGCTGCGGACTGGGTATTCGTCCAGCGGTGGCTGCGATGGAACGCATGTCTGCTGTTGCTGCTGTTGTGTATGATCTTTTGGGAAGTGGTATCGACAAGCGACTACTTCCTTTCGACCACCTGCGACGCCGAGACGTCGTACTGGACCCCTTACTCGAGCATGTCCCGGTACGCCTTCTACGAGCACCTGTGGCGACTGCTTCACTCCGTAGATGGGGTTGCCAAATGCTGTACGCAGGCAAAGTTGCCGGTGGCCTCGTCCTCATCGTCGTCGTGTTGGCCCTGTTTGCGTATGCCAATCTGCCGTCCGTCGGCCTGGGGCTGCTGGCCGCGCTCTTCTTTTACGCCTTTCGGTGCCGTGCGATGGCAGCGGCAGGGGCTCACGGCTCGTAGGCAAGTGTGGCGGGAGATGCTCATTCACTGGCGCTACATGCTCGGCCTCGCCGCGAGCCATTACGTCGTTGGCCAGCTGCTCACACGAGGTACAACGGCTGGGACGCTTACAGGCGCGCAATGTGCTATCGTAGACCGCCACCTGACGTGGCGCCTTGGCGGCTGGGACCTGCGCCCCATTCTTGTGTATTTGGTGTACCCGCTCGTGTCGTGTGCCTTGACGATCGCCGTGGGCGCCGCGTCTTGTCCGCTGCCTCAAGTTTGCATCGAGAAGAGCCTACTTTTAGTACAGTTGCTCGTATGATCAAGGCACGATGGAAAGAAGCTAGAACTGGGTAGAAGCTAATATGAACATATCTGCATGACATGTGCTTGGCGGCTATCGAGCCTTCGTGAGGTCTCAACCAAAGGGTCCCCCTGCTTGCGTCCGCTAGACTCGTGAACGTTTGGGAGGAATCGGGGTTTCTTACTGACGCTGTGAACTCCCACGGAGATCTTCGTGGTCCCTCGTCGCTCCAGCGGTAACAGCGTAGGATCATTCACACATCTGTGCCTGGCTTCGCCAAGGGCGTCGCAGCCTTGCTCTCGTCGTATTCTAGCTCTAGCTGCTCTTTGAGCACTTAAAGGATACGGTGGCCTTGCACTTCATTGCATGTGTGCTGGTATCTGCTGCAGTTCTACCAGTTCTGCGACCTGCCGACAGAACAGTTTGCGGTGACCCCGTTCATGAAGCTCAGTTACAATGCCCACCGACAGCAAACGCGATACAAGGAGCACTACGGCTCTGGTGTACCCGAATCGCTCGCGTCGCTGGCCTCGGACGCTTCGGGAATAACTGGCGGCAGGCGACTTCGGCGCTGTAGCTGCCGATGGCAGCTCTCGAGTGACACAAACACCGTCGGCAGTCTGCGCTGAGGAGCGCAAACCCGCGCTTTGGGCAGTTCCGCCCGTAGCTTCAACGGCGCCGCCGAGGCCTCCAGCACCAGCGTACCGAGGCTCCAAATCTCGGACGGCCGTGCCGCTCGAAAGGCCACGAACCAGCGCGGGCTGCGGTAGCTCTGTAGCTGAAAGTCGGCCGCCAGCCGCAGAGGTCCCGTCGACAGCTCAGTTGGGCGGACCACAAACATTGCCCTCTCCGTCGGCTTATCGCTCCACTCGAGCCGACGACGCCAGCGTCGTGCCTGCAGGTACCGCCGCTCGGCCATTACGTACACGAGCGACTCGGCGAAGAGTGTTGTGGGTTCTGTCGGCGCATGTACCGCGCGGAACTCGATGAGTTCTTGCGGCCCCAGCTGGAAGCGCGCCTCGATGCAAGCGACGTTGCGGGCCGAGGCATCGCCCACGAGCATGGCCCGCGTGCGCTCCGCCGCAAACGTGACTACCACCGGCGCACAAGTTTGCATCAGGCAAGGATTCATGCGGCCGCCTGTTTGAAAGTGCACCCCGCAGTCGCTGCCGCCAGCACTGATGGCTTTCGACTCGGTGGGTGATGGCCGCCGAAGCCGTTGACTCGGACAGGGCTGTGTGCCAACAGACCTACGGAAGAGCTCCGGGGCACTCTATTATACTGCTTGTGGCAGTCGCGAGGAAACTACAGGTCGATGCTGTCGCTGCCCGAGTGGTGCAGCGGTGCGTCGCTGTGCTTGGGCGACCTTGCTTTCCCCCGTGGGCTCGCACGTGGACTCCTGCCCGCGCGCGGACTGCTGGCCTTGGACCGTGGGATGATGATGGTCGGTGGCGGCACGATGGTCTTGATGGGCTTTTTGTCGGTGCCCCAGGAGGTCCACGCCGTGGAGCGGCGCGTCGCGGCCTTGACCTCGTCCATATCGTGTGGCGAAAACTGGAGAAGCGTCGAGAGCACGGGGATGAGCTTCATTTGCTGACTCGAGCCCGGACGGAAGCTCATAAACTGCACGACGACGTTCTTGAGGTACTCCATGTTCACGCCCTCGCGCCGTTCTGTGCGCAGCAGCACGGCTATCTCATCTTCCATGACCTTGCTCTGCGCGCGAAGCGCGTCCACTTCGGCCTGCTTGGCGGCCACGTCGGCAGCCAGCGCCGCCACCTCTTGGTCCCGCGACCGCTGTGCCGCGTCTCGTTGCGCCTGTACAGACGCTAGCTCGAAGATGCGCCGGTGGTCGGCGTCGCCCGACTTTACGTCGTGTTCCAGCTGAGCTAGCTGCGCTTGCAGCGCCGCTACCGTCTCTTCCTTCTCAAGCACGAGCTGCCGCGCGAGCTTGGACTTGGCGCGAGCGTCGGCTTCGAGCCGCTCAAGCTCTTGCTGGTGCGTTGCTCGGAGTGCCGCCACTTCTGCTGCGGCCGCGGCCGTGAGCGACGCCGTTGTCTCTGCCAGCGCCGCCTCGAGCGATGCGACGTTGGCTTCGAGCGCAGCAGAGCGCGCTTCCGCTGCTGCAACTGCGTCCTTGAATTCAAGCGTTTGCTCGCCGCGCAGCTGTTTGGCCTGGGCCAATTCTTCGGCGGCAGTGGCATGGCGCGTCTTCCATAGCGCCAGCTGCTGCTGCAACTGGGCCACTTCGGCTGCGTGCGCCGCGCTAGCTTCGGCGTGCTGGAGATTCTCAGCTGCCAGCCGCGTCGCCAGTGTGCTCTGCTCAGACCAGTTTTTGCGCGCATCGGCGAGAACGGCGGCCACCTGCGTCGCTTCGCGAGCGGCCGTGGCCAGCTGTGCTTCGGCGGCGGCCAGTCGTGCGCGGAGATCGTCGCCCTCGCGCGCCAGCGAGCCGTGGGCTGCGGCCACGCTGCTGAAGTCAGCGAGCTCAGCTTGGAGGTGCGTCTGCCGCGCGACGGCCGCGTCTAGCTCGGCCTGTAAGCGCGCGCGATCACCGTCGGCTGCCGCGAGGCTCTGAGTAACGGTCGCAGCCTCGGCTACCTTGGCAGCCAGAGCCTGCTCAAGCTGCACGACGTGCTGGCTGAGCTGGTCGAGGCCAGCGTCCTTTTGCTGCACGGCAAGGTCGAGCCCGTCGAGCTTTTCGAGCAACGCTTGCTGGTTCTGGAGCTCGCGCTTGAGCGCCTGCAAGCTCTCTTCTCGCTGCTGAGCGGCGACCAGCTGGCTTTGGATGTCGGAAGCATAAGATGTGGCGGTAGCCTGGGCAGCCATGAGCTCGGTCGTGAGCGCCGCGGCCTCATTCCGGGTCTTCGCGAGCAATTCGGTCAGCTCCTTGCGTGCTGCTTCACTCTCGGCGACCTTGGCCTGCCACACTTTATCGGCATCATTGCGCAATCGACGCTCCATTGTCAGAGAGGACTTGAGCGTCTCGATCTCGAATCGAAGCGTGGCGTCGTCGGCGACTGCGGTAGGCGGTGCGTCGGCGTCGTCGGTGGTTGCGTCTGTGGGATTGTGCTGCAGCGCTTCGAGCTGAGCTTTGAGGCGGGCAATTTCTTCTACATACAAGCTCTCCATGTCGCGAACATGGGCCTCGCGCGTGCTGTCCCGGGTGTGGTACGTCGCACGCATGGCGGTCGTGTCGAGCACTTTCTCGGGCGCTAATGCATGGTCGCCATCGATGTCGTCATCGTCGTTTTTTCGCTCGTCGTCGGAGATCGGTGCAGGAGGCGCGTAGACGAGATCGATGCCAATGTCGTCGGTCACAAATGCTGCAAGTGCCACGTAATTCGCTTCGACCTCCGTGAGGCGGAATAGTTTGTCCGAGGCCGTCGTCATCTGGCTCTTGTACGCGCGGTTCTGCTTGGTAAGTTTCATACTCAGCGACAGCAGCTCGTCGTAGGTCATTTTGGGCTTGTCAGCCATCGTCGTAAAGGAGTTGGCGCGGCCCGCCACGGACGGCGGCTTCTCGTCATCAGCCGCCGACGCATAGCCTTTCTGCCGAAGGAAGCTAAGGCCCTTGCTGAGGCCTCCGCGCCCGAGCTCCTTCATCTCGGCGAACCCCTTCTCGAGCTGCTCCTTCTTGACGCTCTTCATGGCGTCGCCGCCAATATTATTGTTTACACTTGGCCTCAGTATGCCCCAAAGATACCCACAACAGTCAATAATGCTATTTTCGGGCAGCAACCGGATGTTCCGGATACATCGCCCGATCTGCTCAAAGCTCCGCGACGCTGCCGTAAGGACGCCACCAGCATTGACGCCTGCAAGCCTTAGGGCCGGCGGCGGCTGCACCCAGCCACCTAATGGCTTGCCAAAAGCGTGCAAGTTCGAGAGACCAAGGAAACAACGGGCGTGCGTGCGCAGCAAGCCATAGGAAGGCTGAGGCTATGTTGTTGTTGAAGTGAGTCTATTTAAGGCTGAGGCTATGTAAGTGGGGCTGCGTGGCAATGGGTCTTTCGTCGCTGTTTATGGGAGGCGTTGGCATGGATCAAGGTGAAAAGAGTGATGGAAAACACTTGTAGATGTGCGAAGCGGCGCCACGCTGCGGGCGGCAGGCCTCGACCGAAGGCTACACGAAGAACGAGGCTTGGAACCTGAAGCGACAGCTTCTGTCCGCGGCTCCCCAAGTCTTCATGGACCGTAGCCCGTGCAAGCATTGTATCGCTTGGGGATGCGAGGGACAGGCGTCATCGGGGGTGCCGGGGCTGCTGCTGTGGGGTGCGCAGAGTCCTGGCAGCGATCAGCTCTGGAAACTGCAACTTGCGCCCGTGTCACTCGATTTTCGAACGATTTTTAATGGCGAAAAAATCGAAATTCGATACAATTCACGTATGTTTCTCTGGATTTCGAGAATTAAAATGGAATTAAAATTCGAGGATTGGTAATGAGCCATCGTTGCGGTCCTCACAACCCGAGAACGCAGCAATTCCCAGCAGCAGCAACACCATGGCGATCTTGAACCCGAAGAAGATGAAGGTGGCCGAAATCAAGGACGAACTCACAAAGCGTGGTCTCAGCACGGCCGGTGTCAAGGCTGAGCTCACCCAGCGCCTCGAGCTTGCCCTCGATGAGGAAGAGTTTGGCGCCGAGGCCCACGACCAGGCGTCGTTTGGTGCCGCCGAGGCGTCGCCCGAGCCGGAAACCACCACGACGCCCGTTGCTGCGTCCCCCGAGCCCGAGCCTGAGGCAGCTAAGGCCGCCGAAGTCGCTGAGGATCCTGTGCCGGAGCCGAAGACAACCTCCACGCCGACGAAGCCCGTCGCTGCCGTGCCCGTGACGGCGGCAATGACGGAGGAGGAAAAGCGCAAGGCCCGGGCAGCAAAGTTTGGCATTCCACTCACAGACGAACAGAAGAAGGTACGTCATGCATCGCCCATCCATGGTGCTCACGGTCCCTTTTGCGGTCAGTCTGAGCGTGCCAAGCGCTTCCAAGTGCCTGGTGCTGCCACCGGTGCGCCCAACCTTGTAATGTATTACTCACCACCTAATAGCCGTCGACAACTACGTCGAATTGCAGAAGAAGTCCAAGCGCGCCGAGCGGTTCGGCGTCGAGACCGAGGACAAGATGCAGGAGAAAAAGAAAGCGCGCGGCGAGCGGTTCGGAATCACAGACGACGCCAAGAAGAAGCTGGAGCGAGCGCTGCGGTTCAACCTCATGACAAAGGAAGTGGTATGTGCCGAGTCTTCAGATGCGGCCGATCTCACTCGAGGCTATCTCTAGGTCGACGAGAAGCTTCAACAGCGCCGGGAACGGTTCGCCAAGCAGTAGAGCTCACTCCTACGACACTTCCCGGGAACCTTGTTAACGACCGCGAAGGAAACGCATATGTATTCAATCGCCTACAGCATGCTCAAAGCCGAGCCTGTCCATACACCTGTGGGACAAGGCCATCGTTGCCCTGGTGGGAACCACTGGCACATGCCTGTGTTCCTTGCATCTTTTGTACCAGCCGCCTTCCTTGCTGCTTGAGAACCACGAGCAGCATGTCTTCTTTCTTGGCAATCAATTGGCGGTATGCGAGAGCAGCTTGGTCAGATCACGACGCCAGCATCGATGCGCCGCTGTGGTACGCTGGGGACACCGCCGGCAGCGTTCGACTGGTGTCGAGGCCGCGAAATGCGTATATGAACCTCTAGAACCGGGCCATCTCGTTCAAGAGCAACCGCGAGTTTGTCTTCGCGAGGTCCGCCGCGACTTCGTGGAAATGCAATGGTCGCGTCAAGGCCTCGTAAATGTGCCGCACCGACAGCAGCACTACCATGTGACTGGGACGCCTGGTCGGGCCCGTTGCTGCTTGGCACCAGTGTTGCACTGAGTCAGCTTGTCGCTCTGTTCGCATGCGACTTAAACTGTTAATTCTTGCGTGCGTGGTGCGTATAATGCCCTAAGAATGGATTGGGGGACCGTTCAATGAGCTGATGTGGTGGCATGTTGTTGGCCACCACCAGAAGTACAAGACTTTGAGGCGATTGGTCGTTCAAGTTGCGCCGCCGCTGGCAGCCGCCCGACTCGAATGCGACTGAAAGATCACTGCATGCTGCTGGCTGCCACTTCGTTGGCCTCTAGGCCATTGACACAGCGAGGAGCTTGGCTGGCATGTGACCTAACTGGCACAGAATCTGTGTGTCCAATTCTACAGCATCAGCTGAAGCAGGGGCACTCTCTAGAGCAGTGGAGTCGCTTGAGGCCAAACATATTGGCGTCGCTTGCGTGTTTGCGCTCGAACAACTCGCCGTCTATTGAAACCAACTCGGGCGTCTCTGGGTGAAGCCAACAGCAATGAGCGGTGTCTCCGTTCTTCAGTTCGCCGTCGAGAAGCAGCGTTCAGTCGCACGGGTGCGTGCTCCCGTTCGATGCACTGAATCGAATAGAACTGCAGTCATCGCTTAGCGCGCTCCGTTTTGACGCTTGTGGGCCGACAAGCGCTTCATTTCCATGACTGGCACCTGAAGTTTTGGGCAAGCTGTGTACAGAGCTGGAATGTACTCTATCCATATTTCATTAGAGCTCCTACACTACATAAGAAACATGAAATCAATCTCGGAGAGCTCGGATGGCACTTGACGGCCTCGCGAGGACAAGAGTTGCACAACGCGCGCATGGCCGCGGCGTTCAGCGCCCTGCAGGGCTTCGTTGGTGTGTTGCATGCCCTTGCCATCGATAAGCCATTGAAGCATGTCGACGTGGTTGCCAAGGGCGGCAAGTGTCACCACCTTTTCCGCCTCAACAGGTGTCAACTCCCATGGTAGCTGCGCCCAGAGCATTGCCATGGTGGCCACCTGGCCCCGCCTCGCCGCCGTCACGTAGAGCTCCCCGCAGTTGGTGATGGCTGAGGCGCGATGTGCGATTAGGAACTCGAGAACGGCGTCATGGCCGCCGGTAATCGCGCCCTCGAAGGCGCGATTGGTGCACCCCTCCGTGCGTTGAGCGTCGAGGTACGTGACGACGTCGAGGTGGCCATTCAACGCTGCCCGGTCCATCGCGTCTGTGGAGGCTCGGTGAAGTTGCAACAACCGCACGGCCTCCAAGTGGCCGTTGGCTGCGGCAGCGTCGACGGCGTAGCTTCCACTGCCGTACTGCACGCAACCATCTGGAAGAAATTTTGTGCACGAGGAGCCCGTTCCGTTTATCGCGGGTTCATCAAGCATCGGCATCGTCAGTAGGTAAGCCAACATGTAGAGGTCACCGCGCGCCGCCGCGTTCGCAAGCACGTCCTCGGAGCACGGCATCCCAAGCGCTTCGTGCAGCCATTCGATGACTTCGGTGTGGCCCTCTGCCGCGGCGAAGGTCATGGCGTCTCTCGTGTAGCCTTCCGCGCGGTGGGCATGCAGCCACTGTGCGACGTCGAGGTGGCCGCGGGCGCAAGCATGGTTCATGGCATTTGTGCTGCAGCAGTCGAGGCGGAGGCGGTGCAAAAGTTGCACAGTTGGCAGGTCGCCAAGAGCCGCAGCAATGTCCATGGCCCTAAAGGGGCTTAGCCAATGCTGAGGGTCGTGATGCATCTTAGAGGGCTGCCACGGGGCCCATGGAAGTTCTTCCTGAAGGTCCCATAGGCAGCAAGAATCGCCAAGGCTGTCGAGAGGCCACCTGTCGTTGGCGACCAGGACTTGATGGAGTGTGTATTCAATGCTGGCGCGATCCTTGGTCTTGATAATGGTGTTCAGACAGTTTTGATCGATACGCTGAATGCCAGACTCATGAAGGAGCTGGAGCGCGTCGAAGCCGTGGCTTTCAATGGCGGCGTGGATCACTCCCTTGTAAAGATTGGCCGTAAAGTTGTGAGTCACAAGCACTTGAATTGTGCGCAACAGATTGCTGCCGGGTGCCGACCGGTGCCGTTGAATCCTGTAAAACTCAACGATAAACAAGCGTGAGTTGAGCGGTGCTATGCTCCGCCTGTGGGAGAGAAGAAAGTCGGCGACGGGGGCGTAGCCATTGCGAATAGCGGCCTCCAGCGCCAAGGTCGTGCAACCTTCCGTCCGTCGTTCGTGCAAAAATGCTACGACGTCCAGGTGGCCATAGGCCGCGGCACCATCCATTGCCTTCGCCGTGCAGCCAGGTCCGTCCGAGAGGCCATGCAGCCACTCGACTACATCCAAGTAGCCGTTCATGGCAGCGAGGTCCATAGCGGTCGTCGTCGGAGCACCGTTTGGCATGGTCGCCAGGTACTGAAGGATGTGCAGATGGCCGCAAATGGCGGCGAGCGCCACGGCATCCGGCGAGACCCAGGCTGGTTGCCATGTAACCAGACTCTCGACGTGACGGAGGTTCCCCGCGACGATGGCGAGATGGAGCGGAAGGGCCGGTGCCACGTAATGGTCGTGAAGGAAAAGCGCGTAGTTGGGCATACGACCTGCGTACGACATTCGCTGCACGTACTCGAGGTCGGCGTACGGCGGCGGGATGTTGCTCAAGTACGCGCTGGGGCAGATACTCGTTTGAGTGTAGCAGGGCGTGATAACAACCTGTGCTGCCAGCGCCACCACGTGGCGGACCTCTAGCGGCAAGCCGTGTTGGTACTGCACGATGCAAAGGACGAGGTCGCGGTCTGTGAGCACCCGTGCGGCCATGATGACTGCCGCTGATTGCTAAATGGACGCGGGCACTGCCAATTTGACATTCAACTCAGTCTGCCGTTGGTCGCAACGAATGACAATCATTCTGTGTACGGACGTAATGCCGAAGGCAGACACAAAATGATGGCCCGTTGGTTGCGAAGAAAGCTTTGAAAGGCTACATGAGTCGGATTAGACGTCAACGACCGAACCAATGTACCGCAAAACACGCCATTACTTGTAGCCTAGTCGATTAACCGTTGTCACTATTTGGTGAAGAGCGGGATTCGACGCCGGCGGCTGGGAGCTTTCTCTCAGCTTCTGTGCCGCTGTGAAGCTGGCAAGGTGGCTCGCAGTGCTGTGGTTTATAGGATCGAAGACGTAGCCAAAGCTACTCACACCATAAGCCCCCATCTCTTTTACTGGCTGATGCAGTCGATTTCATGGGCTTGCAGGCGGTAAAACGGATGCCACCCTCAAGCATCTTGTAAATTTGTGCTGCGTGCTTTGCTGCCAATTAGACATACGTCTCACAGCCTTAAACGGACTAGTACCTGAACAAACTCGTCTCAAGAGAGCACTGTTTCCAATCGAAATCAATACGGTATTGAGCTCGTAATCTTACACTCGAAATTGTCACAATTTCAGTAGTCACAATGAGGCTGCGTGGCTGAATGCTGAAAATGAGTTAATCTCAAACGTTATATATCCATAAATCTACAGCTGGGCGTCACGCACTCAAAGCGACTGTGTTGCAGCGAGTCCACACGTCCGCGGCTTCCTCACCCCAATAAACGAGCTCGCACAAAATGTCGTCTGGAGGGGGCTGTACAGTCCATTGAAGGAGCTTCCACTTGGAATACGGAAACGTTGGAATCAAATGGGGAGATATGACCAAGGAGTCGATTGCGGGGAAGGGGCTGACGCCAATATGATCAGGTAGCTGAGGCACAAGGGATAACGCACCGCCGTCAACATACCATCCTTCGCGGTACCAGCACGCGAGATCGCCATTTAGATAAAAAGGGATGTGACAAGATGCTAACAAGGCCCCCCGTAGATCTTCGTAGGACGAAAAGTTGCTCAAATGGCGCTCTCGAATACGCGGCCATAGCTGCGTTGTTACTACCACCAGGTCTCGATTGCTCGCTCTTGGTGCTTCGGACAGGATGGCGTCGACTTGACCACGCACAATATCAGCCAGGTTGCTTCCGTGGCGCGAATGACGCATCACTATTGCTGTGTCGTGTAGCCGTGCAAGCACCATGTCGAGCGGAATGTCGTAGGCAAGGGCCGCAGCGAGAAGTGCTCCACCGGAGGCTCCCGCGACGCGGCTTTTGGGATTTAGAGCTCCGCATTGTTGAAGCCGTTTGGCGACACCGACGTGGAAGGCAAGGAGAAAGCCGCACCCCCCAAAACTGACGTGCATAGGAAATGCTGTATTCGCTCTGGACATTCTAAGCGAGATGGAGCACGCCTTTGATACGGCAGGCCAATCAAGGTGACTCTTTTCGGACACGTACAACCTGGGACAAATGGCATATGATGGAGCTCGGGGAACGGCTATCGCTGCGAGAGGCGCCGCCCGCAGCACAGAAGCTGGCGCAGTGCCAGTAGCCATCAAGGATACCTTGTATTAGTAGTGGCTGTGGGCTGATCGCACGCGACGGGCGCCGCCATCGTTGGCCCGGGACTTTAAAGGGCGCCCTTTGAACGTGCCACCAGCTTCAAGGCCATCACAAAACCTTCAAAATCGCATCGAATCAGAAAGGTAATATCAATTGTGAGAGGTTTTCCCATTTTGAGCGAAGACTTCCTCAGGATCACAATTCCATTTGCCGTACAAAATGACGAGCACATTCGAAGCCAACGCCATCCGCCACTTCCAGGAGCTCCTGCGCATCCCGACCATCAGCGGCAGCGGCCCCAAGGGAGCCTATGACAAGGTAAGCCTCATGGCATGGCTGTCCAGCAAATCTTTTCGCTGTGCAGTGCGCTTCTTGGCTGGTCGACTACCTCGCTGGCGTCGGCCTCACCGCGCATGTGTTCTCGCCTGTCGCAGGCAAACCCATCGTCCTGGTACTAGCATTCAGCGAGTAGGTTGCGACGACTCATGAGTGTTGCAGGCCACTTGGGCTGGCAAGGACCCCACGCTGCCTGGTGTGCTTCTCAACTCGCATTACGACGTCGTGCCCGTCATGGCCGAGAGCTGGAAGTACGACCCGTTCGGTGTATGTTTCTTTCGCGTCGATTAAAGAACTAGGCTCACTTGTTATGGTGGTAGGCCGAGATCCTTGACAACGGCATGATCGTCGCTCGCGGAACACAGGATATGAAGAGTGTGTGCATTCAGTACGTCGAGGCTGTGCGCTTGCTCAAGGAATCGGGCTTTGTACCCGCGCGCAACATCCACATCTGCTTCGTGCCGGACGAGGAAATCGGTGGCGTCGATGGCATGGGCGAGTTTCTCAAGTCTGCCGAGTACAAGGCGATTCAGCCGCTCGCGATTGCCCTTGACGAAGGCTTGGCCAACCCCACGAACAAATTCACCGGTACGTGTGCCCCACCGATCATGAAAAGGACTGTGTTTCGCTAGTGTTTTACGGCGAACGCACACCGTGGTGGATCTACGTCAAGGCCACGGGCCCCACGGGGCACGGTTCTCGCTTTATCGAGAACACGGCAACCTCCAAGCTCATTGCGATCTGCAACAAGGTTCGCGTTTGGCACCACCACCTTCGCTTAGCCCATGACAGGCGCTCGCGTTCCGTGCTGAGCAGGAGAAGGCGCTCGGGGCGTCCTGTGGCTGCAAGCACGGCGACATGAAGAAGAAGAAACTCGGCGACGTGACGACCATCAACTTGACGATGCTCAAGAGTGGCGTGTCGATGGACGGCGGCGCTTCGTATGCGCTTAACGTGATTCCGACGGAAGCGACGGCCGGCTTCGACATTCGCATCTCGCCCAACACAGACCTCACGGAGTTTCAGGTGCATCTGCTGCTGCCACCAGCCCTCACAGCTGCGTAGAACATGCTCAACGAGTGGTGCGAGGCTGACGGCGTAAGCTGGTCGTATATGGTCAAGCCGCTGCATGAGCACCACGTTACAGCCGTGGACGAGGCAACAAACCCGCTCTGCCACAAGTTCCTTGAGACGTGCAAGGAGTTGGGCATGGAGATTGACCTCGACGTGTTCCCTGCGGCCACGGACTCCCGCTTCCTGCGGCAGCTTGGTGTGCCAGCTCTCGGCTTCTCGCCCATGAATAACACCGAAGTGTTGCTGCACGAGCACAACGAAATGCTTCACAAGGACACATTCGTCAAGGGCATATACGTCTACCGCGACATCTTCACCCGACTCCTTGCGTAAACCCCGGGCGATTATGTAGCTGTGTGATCCTGTTTACTTAAGTGCATGAACGTACTTTCTACGTGACTAGTTGTCGCTGAGCATCGAAGCATCGCTGGTGTCCAGCTCGCTGTCGAAACTGCTAGACCGGGTGCGCTTGCAGGCGCGAGGAGATCCAAGCGATACATCTGAGGCTCGTCGCGATAGGTATAGCGGAAGGTTCTGGCACGTAGCAAACGCTAAAGGAGCGCTCAAGAGGGGATGCTCCGTTCTGGCGGCGATTTCTGTGGCGATTTGCCGCAGGTACGACGGAAATGGATAAACCATTCGAGGCACGTGCAGAACTTCCAGCTCGCCTTCGTACGAGTAGTCACGTAGCGTCTCGCGGCGGCAGTGTTCGTCCTCAGAGTTGCTCTCAGCGAGTGCGAGCTCGTCGTCATCGTCAGTGGCCCTGGAGCTGCGTCGCTTTCGTACGCCTTCTTTGAATATGCTAAGGGGTTCGTCGTCCGAGCTCGATCCGTCCGAGTACTCGTTCGACTTGGGCGTGCTCGGAGCCGTCACAGAGCCACTCTCAAAAGAGTCTAAGCTCTTGGAGTAGCTCACTGCCGAGTCAGCATCGCTGTCATGGCCACTCACAGCACCCTCAGAAGACGAGAACGCTGACATCGCCGTTGTGGAGTTGCTGGAACCACAGTGCCTCCAAGGCCATTGGCCAAAAAACAAGCGAATGACTATTCACAGACCAATCAGCGTGTGACAATAATAGGTTTTCATCCAATCCTAAACACACCAAGTATTACACTATTTGAATGCCTGTGCCACACTAGAAATAGTGTACCATTATGTGAAAACGAAGTTCGCAGAAGTAGATTATCCGGCCATCCGGATGCAGGTGCATAGTTGAAATGTGGCGCCGGTCGTTGGGTCTCGGGCGTCGCCTTGGGTTCCGCGTCGCACCTCGCAGCGTGCAAACCCATCCTCGCTACGCGAGCACCAAGATGGTCACGACACCTATCTACTACGTTAATGCAGCGCCGCACCTTGGCCATCTGCATTCGACGCTCATGGCTGATGCGCTCTCGCGCTGGTTCCAGCTATGTGGCGACACGACCCTCTTCACGACCGGCACGGACGAGCACGGACTCAAAGTGCAGCAGGCAGCCGAGCGCGCCGGCAAGCCCACGGCCCAGTTTTGCGACGATGTGGCGTCGACGTTCCAGACCATGTGTGCGCGCGGCAACTTTTCCTACGACCGGTTCGTGCGCACGACGGAACCCGATCACAAGCGCACTGTGGCTGCAATCTGGCGCAAGCTAGTGGACAACGATGCCATCTACCTGGGCCAGCACGAAGCGTGGTATTGCGTTTCGGACGAGACGTTCCTCACCGAGCTTCAAGTTGAAGAGGTCGACGGCAAGATGGTCTCCAAAGAAAGCGGGCACCCCGTCGAACTCGTCAAGGAAGAGAACTACAAATTCCGCCTCTCAGCTTACCAAGACGCGCTTCTCCAATGGCTCGACGCCAACCCAGACGTCGTGCAGCCCAAATCGCGCTTCAATGAAGTTCGCTCCATGGTACAAAGCGGCCTTCACGACGTGTCGGTCTCTCGGCTTCGGGAAAAGATTCAATGGGCCATTCCTGTCCCAGGTACACCCACCGGCGACCAGCGTGACTCCATGTTCAGGGAATAGACGACGCCAGCCACTCGGTGTACGTCTGGCTCGATGCCCTCTCCAACTACTTGACCTGCGCCGGCTACCCCGATGCCGACAAGATGGCTGAGGTAGACATGTAGGTGCTGCCAACGCGTGGTACTGATCGCACGCTAGAACTGGCCTGCGAGCTACCACGTCGTGGGCAAGGACATCATCAAGTTCCACGCGATCTACTGGCCGGCGTTCCTGCTCGCAGCCGGCCTCGCTCTGCCCAAGCGCATCGTCGCTCATGCCCACTGGACTGTTGACAACGTCAAGATGTCTAAGAGCCTGGGCAACGTCGTGGATCCCAACGCCATCATCGACAAGGTATGTCTGGCGGCGCGGATTCTTCCCACGGCCGCGCTAGTTTGGCGTCGACGCCGTCCGGTATTTCTTGCTTCGGGAAGGCGTCCTGACTGACGACGGCGACTTCAACGAAGAGCTGCTCAAGAACCGCGTTAACAGCGAGATCGCCGACACGCTCGGCAACCTCGTGATCCGTAGCACGACGGCAGCTTTTGTGCCTGGTGGCGTTGTGCCGACCGCGGGCAACTTCTCCGCCGAAGACGAAGCGCTCATCGCGGCCATGGATGCCATGGTAGACGCCACGCAAGCGCACTACGAGAAGCCCGACGTAAACGGTGCTCGGGGGCTCGTGGCGCTCATTTTTTCATAGTTTTCCCAAGCGATTCGCTCGGTGATTTTCTATCTCCACGACATCAACCGGTGCGTTCGAAGCGTTGTGGCTGGGCTCTGAGCCACTGGGCGCTAGGAACTTCTCAAACAACGAGCCGTGGGTCGTGCTCAAGGAACTAAAGTCGCCCAAGGGTCTCTCACCCGAAGCTATTCGCGCCAAGGAGCAGTTCATTGCCAACACCATGTACATTTCCATGGAGGCCGCCCGCATTAGCGGTAGACATACCTTCCTGATCTACAGCAGACTGACGAGGGTGTAGCTATCTTGCTGTCACCGGTGATCCCGGCCACTGCCACGGGCATCCTCGACTACCTCAACGTGCCCTTGGCCCAGCGAACCCTCGCGCACGCCAAGTTCAGCCGGTCGACGTACGGTCCCATCCGCAATGCCAAAGCCAAGAGCAAGTTTGTACCCTTCGCCAAACTGCCGTAGCCACAAGCCCTTGAGACACATCGCGACAGCATGACGATTACATAAACCCGGCGTCCGCCAGGCTATTCACAAAGAGCACGTTTTCCTGGCGGTTGGCGTTTTTGGCGAGCCGAAAGAGCTCTGCGCTCGGTTTTCGAATGCTAGCAGCGACCATGAGCCTCCAGGCGCAAAGGGGGACCGTACGTTTCCAGGCGATGCCGCAGCATCATCTGCTGGTTCTTTTCCGGCGTGAGGGGCTTGCGCCGACGGCCCACAGACGTCGTCGACGTGTACTTGACGTTCTGGCAGCTCAGTGCCTCGACGATGGCCCGGTGAATCTACGGTGGACGGTCTCAGTTCTGCGTGGTTAAGCGGCATTTGGCAATCGTACCTTCCGGCATTTTTGAAAACATACCAACCCATGCTCCATGGTGGGCATGGCCTCTTCGTAGCCAAAGATGTCCTTGGTCACGAGGAAAAAGGCCGGGAGGCGCGGCTGGCCTTCAGCAAGGGCGAACGCCTACAGCGCATGAGGCAGCGGCCTCAGGGGGGCTGCACCTGGCGGTAGTTGGCGTAGTTGTTATCTTGGGAGCAGATGTTCTTGAGGCACTCAAAGCGATCGTTTTGAGCTTGCGTGAGCAGATCCCACGTCGTCTTGAGCTGCTGGATGCACGGCGCCTTGAGCCCTGTGACGACTTCGAACAGCGTGTTGAAGTTGTGGAGCTGGTGGCAGGCCTCGGCGACGTCAATGAAGAACGCGATCATTTTAGCGCGCTGCTTAGCCTGCAGCTTTGGGTGGAGGATCTCGCTGGACACCCACCCCGCCCGCTAGTCACGCTCGTCAGGCGAGATGCCGTCCGGCGGCGACCTACCGCATCAAAGAGCTCGATAAGTGCGAGGACGTTGGGCGCATCCATGTGCTTGTTGACGCTCGTCCAGTTCTTGTTTGTGAGCTCGCGCGGAGTTATCCGCAGGTATCGGTACTCTTCCAGTAGCGTCAACTGTTCCGCGGCCTCGAGCGCCGTGATGCCGCTTAGTGGCTCGGACCGCGACACGCTCACGTACTTGCCCTTCGTGCTGTCTGACTGCGACCGCACGAGCGGCGCGAACGAGTGTTTTGCCTCATCCACGTGTGAGCTTCCAGTGGTTTGGCCCCGTGCGAGCGCTGGCGCGCTTGTGGCCGTCGGTTTTGCTTCCTTCTTCGAGTCTGACGAGCTCCGCGCGAGCTTCGGGACGGCGGAGGCCGTGGCCGGTGACGCGGGCGCCGGGGCCGACCGCGAGAGCGCTGGAATGTCGTCATCATTGCCGAGGTCAAGGGGTGATGGCATGTCGCGGGGCTGGGAGCCGTCAAAAAGCGGCTGCTTGAGCTGTTGCCGCAGGATGGTCGACGCCTTGAGAATCTTTCCCACGACGTGCTACGGTCGGGTGAGGGTACGTAGGGCATGCTAAGGCGCTACGAGCATGGTTTCGGCGTGGCGCACGATGGAGGGAATCGGCGACGTCTTGCGGATCTCTTCGAGGAAGAGGAAAAGCTTCTTCTACAGGTAAAGGTCAGCAGGTGAGCGTCGTGCTTGGGGACCTGGGCTTTTCGGTCGTCCGAGAGGTCAGATTCGATGTAGCCAGATTCGCGAATCCAAAACTTGAGGACGCTCATGGCGCGCATGATGGAGATGTTGGCCTCGGCTTGGGTGTTGACGTCGATCGCTGTCTCGCTGGACGCAATGGAAAAGCGTTCCTCCTCGGCGTTGGATGGGTCGCATTCGATGGAAGATGGATTCATGAGTTTCATTGCCGCCTTGTAGCGTTTGATGAGTTTCTTTACAAACTCGTATGCTGTCGAATGGCATCGGTACGTCAGTAGAAAGCAATCGCGGAATTCCGTGTCGTAGTGGTGTGCATCTGTGAGCTTGGCCACAAGGCGACCCAGTGATGCATGTGAGATTTCGCGACGGGCGTTGCTGATGCCACGCGTCGGTGTTTCGTAGATCACCGATGGCAACTTCTTCTTCTCGGTTTCAATTGAGCCTTTGGTTCGTGGCCGGTCCTCCGTCACGACAACGGAGGCCAGCAAAGACGACCATTGTCCTGTGCTCATGATGCTATCGTTGTCGCCATGCTTCCTACCGACCTCGTGGGCCATATCTCGAGCCAGCTTCTCGTTGGGATTGACGTCCATGGCGCTTGGCACAAAATGCGACTGACGGACTTGTAACAAAACGCGTCTATCCGGAGGCTCGCGATCCGATACAAATATCAAGTTCAGTTTGGTAGAGCGATCGGTTTGGTATCCGGATATATTCGCTCGATTTTTACCTGGCGTTAAAATTATCGTCGTGTCTTACTAAAATCCAGCTTCAATAAATTCTTGAGTATTTTACGATGCTGGTTCGGCATATCCAGCTCATGCAATGCTGACAGGAGAAGCGGCGGAGGAAGAGCGTCATCATGGGCGTCCACCGCCTGCCCTGACGTGGAGGCCGCCTGCCCGAAGACGATCTGTACAGCGGTGGCGCGCGTAGGCGTACTCACGAACTCAACGGTGTAGCGGTGACAAGTATTGAACTCGTCCCTGCTCTGCATGCGTGGCCTCGCGTTGGTTATGATTTTTGTCCTCCGTAGAGCCGCCACCGATGCGTAACCAGTGCATGGTACAGGCGCACATGCAGCGTGCACTGGATATGCATCAATGAGTCTCCATGATTTGCTGGGGAGCATGACTGCTCATTTGCATAAGGGCAGAAGGGTATCAAGACCGAGAGGATGGGAAAAAAGTTTTCGTGCGGACATCATTCTTTCTCGGCCAAATGGATGTCGATGATGGTCTTGGCGTTGACATCGTCCTGAGCAAATGCAACTGGTACCGATCGCAGGTCATGAACCATGGCCACGAAGGTCGTTCGGGGTACGTCAATGGCACCCATATTGAGCTTATATTCCATGGACATACCGAGATCCCAGAGCTGAAAGCCTTGTACGTGAAGATAGCAACCAAGAGCATGCAACTGAACTGTCCCTGCACCGCTCGCATCGCTGCGGACAAAGCCTGTGAGACTCGTATACATGGCGCCATTGGTGTATCCGAGCTCGCCGGCGACAAGCCGGTCATCTTTCCAGAGTTCCACGCTGTGCAAGCGGACTTCATCATTTGCGGAGAGTTGAATGCCGGGGAGGAGGCCTCGGAAACCTTTCACAACTTCGGGGTAGAGCCATGCAATGCCGTGTTGGTCATGGCAACCGCGAACCACCCCGTCGAAGTCGGTGTTGAACTTGAGCGTGTAGGGCTTTGCCTTTTTGCGAACGTTTTTGGGCACGTGAAAAGTCCGCGGCTCAAGGATGCATCGCTCAATGTGCAGCTTGGGTAACAAGTAAACGGTACGTGCGTGCTCGGTTGCGATCGGAAGGAATCCCTCGTGCATGATGAGCGCCAGGAATTCCGGCTGGAAGCAGCGAGAGACCCAGAAGTCTTCATGCGAGTGGTGCATGTACGGGCGAAGCCGCTCGGGCACAAACTCCTCGTCCGGTGTCAAAGATCGCGCCATGAGCTCGGCCTGCGGTCGGGGAAGATGGCAAATGCGCCCGATCCACCGGATAACCGTTTGTATTGTATCCGGATAACCGGTTAGTTGCTATCAACCGGACTTGATTTCAAGTTTGATGCTACCTGCCTAATTCTTTGTGGAAGTTGATACTGATATCCAGTTTGAAAAAAAAAGTAGTTTTAAATTCGGGCGGGTCATGGGGCGCGAATAAAATTGTGTCGGCGAGGGAATCGCAAGGCGCGAAGATCGCATGGAAGCCAAAGTCGACGAAGCGCATGGAGAGGTGATCCCGGGGGACGACGATGCGGAAATGAAAGCGCAGGATGCAATCATCTCGCTGGGAGCGCTTCCACCGCATGTGGAAGGCACTGTCATGGGCTACGTTCGAGTCCGCGTCCGAATTCGGGTCGACGGTAACTCGCCCCGGGTGTGGCTAGTGCGCGTGCGATGGTGGGGTGCGCTCACCATGCACCAGAAGGGAGACGTACTCCGTGAGGGCCAGACTCTCTCCTTCCCCGTGCATGTCTCCCGTGATGGCTTCCAGAGGTATGTCAACGACATGGGTCCACTGCGGCTCGACATCGTGGACAAACAGTCACATCAAGTCTTTGGACGCGCTGAAGTCTCCTTGACGATGGCTGACATGGAAGTGCCGAACGGTATCGCAAAGGAAGCACCGATCGTTCACAAAGGGACAATGGACGTTCGTGGCACTGTGCAGCTCACAGCGACATTGCTATGGGGCGATCTCAGTACTGCGGCGCCGATGGGCATCGCTTCCACGGTTGTCTTGCGCAAAAATCGCGATTTTATGCTGCCTATATCGTTTGTGGCACCCCCGACATCGTCTCGCATCCAAATGCCCTCTACGGGAGACTCGGGCAGTGACCTCTACTCCAAGAACAAGTACCACGACCCAAGCCCTAAAACGCCTATCAGTGCGCACCGCCTTGACACTCTCCTGAAGAAAGGTGAAGCCTTGAAGCGAGCGATGCAGCGGGCGGTGGACAACGCGCCTGATACCACGGCATCCTCGCGGGACGTGGCCACTGTTATTGCGACGGCCAAAAGTCTTGGGCCAAACGACCTGCCGAGCCTGTCGTGGAGGAACTTTCTCGACCAGTACACCGAGGACGATCTCGCTTCAGTGCGAACGTCGGTGCCATCTCTGCTCCCACCGGAACCGATACCGGTTGTACGGCCAGTCCAGCTCGAATGCTTCCTGGTCGTGCCGTATGTGGATAAAATCTTGACGGCGGAGCGCTTGCGAAGCTTGCACCTGTCGACTAAGATACCGTGGTGCTCCGTGGCCACAATCACCAGTAAGCCGATGCTCCTCACAAGCCGCGCGCCATCGAGTGTTCACTTCGGTTTCCGCGCCCGTGGCCCCCTAGGTGCTGAGGCCGACCGTGTCGGCTTCTTTACGTCCAAGACGTTGGTTTGTCGTATCCTCTGTGGGCCCGCGAAAACCAGTGTCATAGGTGATCGAGATGTGGCAGTGGGTTGACGGAGCGCCGCGGGAGTCACTCTTTGGCCTCGTCAAGCTACCGCTGCATCCCATTGCCGAGTACCTCGAGTGAGTCGCATACGCGGCACTGCCTTTGCCGACTACACACTTGTAGAACCGTTTCCAGTGGCGAGCTTGGTGTCGCTTATGACGACGTCGCCCGCGTCGTGAACCCCTTTGACGGTGTCGTAGTGGGGTTGGCGAAGTGCCAGCTGTTCGTTGGTGCCCCTGCAGCGGTGAGTGATATTTCTAGCTCTTGTTTACCTCACACCCTCGTACCCGAGTAGATAGATGCATGGCTAGTCCGTGACAGCAGTGCCATTGCGATCCAACGCCGATTCCGCGGCTGGCGCGTTCGAAAGAACCGCTGCCCCAGGATCCCAGAACAGCGACCCTGTGTATCGTCTGAAGTGCGAGACGTCGCTGCACGTGTTTTGCAGCGAACGCTACGGGCACGGCTTCCAAAGCCCCACACTACCACTTCCTGGGCATGGGAAGGCTTGGACTTGAATCATTCACCTCTCGTCACGCTTGCGGTTCGCCCAAGCGATGCCAGTGTTACGCCACTTAAAATGCAAGCAAGCGGTGAATCTCCTGCAGTGGAAGCGCAGCACAGCTGGAGCGACGACGTTCTCGAAATGATTGACGAAATCGACGTCATGGAGGACTGGTCTTCCCCAAATCTCGTGCTCCAACCCATGAACACCGATATGCTCGCACCGGTAGCAGCGTTCACAGTCACCAAAGAGGCCGCCGATGCCGCCACCGATGTCGTCGCTACCTCTGCAGTGAAGCCGAACATCGCTACGACAGAGTTCCCACCAACGCTGGATGACGACGCCAACGAAGCTATTTCCCTGCTAAACACTGCTTCGACGCGGCAACTCTCACCAGAAGTACCATTCCCCTCGATTCCAATCGTTCCCCCTTCCGCTGCCCTCACGCCAGAAGTTGCACCTGCTGAGTCGAGAGTCTCCACGCCAGCGCCTCAACCCACTTCGGTGCCGACTCACCGCGAAGCTTTGTGTCATCACTGGACGCTCTCTCTGCTCGAGCCCTTCGGCGGCGCCAAGGCATCTGGTGTCGGGTGCGAGATTCGCTACTCATTTGAAGACTCCCCGTGCACCATGTGGTGGGACGGCTCCAACCCGGCGTGGTCCTCGGTGAACGAGCTTGTCAGCACCGAACCTGTCGTAGCTCTGGCCCTCGAACTCTGGTGGAAGCCGACCATGGCCTCTGTCCTGCGTTGCATCGGCCGCGCGTCGCTCGAACTCGACGCGGAGGCAATATTGGAGCCGGTGGCCATCCATTGGGACCTTCCGCACTTTCAAGTACAGATCCCGTTCCTGCCCCTGCGTGTCACCCATGCTCAGAAGCCGCAAGCGCACCGAGCCGAATCTGTCGTCGACTCAAAGGCAACGTCGTCGACTCTGCTTCCCGCGGCGTCTACGATTTGCGTCGCTGTGTCGTCGCTTCAGCTGGCGTCGGCCGCAATCGACGCTGTTCAGGTGCAATGCGCTTTCTGCATCGGCGACATCGTACACCCCGAGGCCACGTCTGTCGCCTTTGATCAGGTGGTGGACAAGTGGATGATGCGGCAGCTGTCCCCGCTGCTGGCGCCAAATGGAAGTTTTACCTTTGCGGAGCAAGTCATGATGCACCCCGCGTTACTCAAAAGCATGGCCGTCGATGATGTCGAGCTGACTGCGTGGCACATTTCGAAGAATCAGGAGCCAGCGCTTCTCGGCTTGGCAGCAATCCCTTTGGCGGCACTTCTCTTTCGCACCCAAGGCATTCGAGGTGTTTTCCCTCTCTTGCGCGGTAGGCATCGATGTGGGTCGAATGCATACACTCATCATCGGCACAGAGAGCGTGTATCACGGCCGTGTCAGCGTCCACATCTACTTTGAACATCACCGAGGAAGTCTGAGTTTTCAGGTCGAACAGCCACCTACAGTCGAGCACAAGTCGTCCAAACGAGTTGACCCACCAACTATCCTGGTGCCTGTCAGCAGTGCTGTCGAAGGAAGCGATTGCCGAAATGAGGCTGAACACGCATCGAAGCTTCCGCCTGGACCAACCACTCCCCTCGTTCGTGGCGACTCTCGGTTTGATGTGCAGGTGCCACGTTTATCTGTCTGCCCGATGATTCCAACGCAGGGGCGTAGATCTCGATTCTGGAAACGCGCCATTTGGTGCTACCTACCATCCATGTTGAAGGATCTGTGAGTGCCTCCTTCGAATGGGAAGGCGCGCGTCATGTATGTTCCTTGCTGCTTGGCAAACATGCTCTAAATCTCATATGACTAGTCTACTGCGCCTGTGCCTGCGAGTCCTAGTGCAGTGTTCGATTACGTCTACCACGGCGACGCAGCTGCTCCGTTCGATCGCCGATCATCGTTGACTGTCGCCATGTGGCTGCACGAAAAGACAAAAGTCGCCCCACCAGAGCTTCTCGGTCAAGCCACTGTCGACCTTAGCCTACTGCAGTGGATGATGGAGGTGAACGGGTGGTACCATCTTGTCGACTCGGCACAGCACCCCAAGGTAACCTAAACTGCAGTTGAGCGCAATGAGCAAGTGCATCTAGGGCCAAGTGCGGCTTCGCGTTCAAAGATCTGGCGTGGACTATCCTCCACCAGAGGTTGCTAGCGTATCCAGCGCGCCAGTCGAGGCAGCAGTCGAGCCCGACTCGTGGTCGGTCCTTGACCTCATGCGACAAGAACTGGCAACGGTGGACCACCGACTTACCGAGACGTTTGCCGCGTCAGAGAACCCGCTAGATACTCTGCCCGCTGGGGCGCTAGCCGTATTAGATTGCCAAGGCGAGCCTCCGAACACTAAGGAGTTTGCCGAAACAGAAGGCCAAACCGAGTCTTATTCCGGTGAACCTACGGGGTTCGATAGTGAAGCCGACCAACCGACCTCCACACCGTGTGACGCCGCCGAGACGGCAGTCATCTGGAACGACTCAGACGAAGAGCTGGACATGGCCGCTCTCAACATCCACGCCGAAAGCCCGTCGGAGGACGGCGCATCGGACGACAGACGTGCCTTGAACGATGATGAAGAAGTCAACGTGGGAACTCGAGACAGCGCTGCCTTCCTCGACCCTACCGACCTCTTCGCTATACCGGCCTCTGAGGATGAAAGCGCCCTTGAAGATGTACCACAGCCGTCGTATCCTGTTGATGTTGCTGCTGCGCACAACAGGGACGTCGTCGAATCCCATAACCCCCCGACTTCAAACTGGGAGAGTGACGACGACTCGTGTTGCGAAGTGGATTTGTCGGCGCTAAGCGTGTTTGCACCGCCGTCAGAAGCGTACGAAGATGCGATGGAAGATTCGGCACCATGCGACCTTGGTGCGATGGGCCAGGCCGCTCTGTCTGAGCTAGATTCGCCCGCAGCATCGTTGACGGACGACTATGAAGAGCTCGCAACTCTTCTCGCCCCAGTCGGGAGCCCGCCCGCCTCTCTCGCGGGCGACTTCGAGCTGGCTGAGTCGGTGTGTCAATCCGAGCACTCGCACGGCGGCTACGACGACGTGCTCAAAACCGTCTTGGAGACGATGCAAGACATCAAAACTCAGATGGCGCAGCTCTCGGTGACGCCGTGTTGTTCAGTATGTGCCAGCCCTGTGCGGCAATCTCCTGCCGCTATCTGCACAGCAATTTGCAGCGATACAACTACCCAGGAGGTGCCACTGCAATCAGCCTCCCCCATCGCCAATTGTTCGGTTTCCATGGTCGCTGCGCCGCCATCGCCGTCCCCGTTGACGCCACCGGCCACCTGCCCCCCGACCACCCAAGCGGTTGAGGTCGAGTCCACAACTCCCGCAAAGGCGACGCCTCTTGTACCGTGCAACGCATCGGTGGAGCCCATGGCAGCTGCTGCCCATGAGCCACCCGTAGTCAGTGCGTTGGCCTCAGTCGCTAACGCGCCAACGTCGCCAGTCCACGCCTCCGTGGCAGCTCCGGCGTTCGTGCCAGAAGCACTCGGCAGTCACGAGACAGTTGCCACGATCGCGGAGCAGCTGGCGCGCCTCGTTCAGCGCCTCGACGAGCCCCTTCCGTCTGCGGCAACATCGCCAACCCAGCAGCCCGTGCCCGAGGCAACGTGGCGTCTGGTCTGCACCCCAAGAATCCCCGTCAAATCGGTGCCCCCGCTGAGGCCCAAGCCGGCGGCACCTCTGGTGGAGATCCCGGCGATCTTGCGCTCGTCCAAGCCGCTGCGACAGAGCCCGTCACGACTGACGATGGACTCGGAAACTGAACGCATCGCGCGCATTATGCGAGGGAGCCTTAAGTGTTGGCTCGACGAGGACTCGCTCGAGGACTCGAGCGATGAAGAATAGCTTATTTCTCAGCGTAAAACGGACTCTGCGCCACCCCGTCGTACTCGCGTCGAGCCGAGGCGTCGCCCAACACGGCGTACGCGACGGCCACGGACTGGCGTCGTTCGGCGCTGGCCGCGTCCTTGGCTACGCCACATCGTGAGACCGGGAGCGCTGCTCGTGGGACCTGGGTGAAGTTGCGAGGCAAGGCGCTGGTAAGCCGCGACAATGGCCTTTTGAGATGCCGTAGTCGCAACGCCCAAGACGGCATAGTAGTCCGGGAGTGGCGCCGTGCCGAATCGACTCGGGCGGACGCTTGGCTCCGTCGACGGCGGAGGTTTCGCCATCAGGCG
The DNA here is from genome assembly GCA_002081595.1 of Achlya hypogyna. Classification (NCBI taxonomy): domain Eukaryota; phylum Oomycota; class Saprolegniomycetes; order Saprolegniales; family Achlyaceae; genus Achlya; species Achlya hypogyna. The sequence continues at coordinate 26,455 of JNBR01000007.1, read as the reverse complement.
GCACAGCTGCTCTCTTGGTACGACCGGGGCTTCGCGAAAGATGTCGTTCGAAGGCCGC
>JNBR01000007.1:14934-25987 GCA_002081595.1 Achlya hypogyna | reverse complement strand
CGGTTTAACTCCCATCATCAGACAGCGTCCTGCCCGTCGCGCGTGCATGCATCGGAGGCAGGCGAGAGCACCATGCGAGCGCTGTGTATGGCTCGTCGGCGGGACATCCTGCAGCAGCGCGACAGCGGCATCGAGTCGCCCCGAGTAGCTGAGTGCGTGGGCGCAGATCGCAGCCAAAGTCGCATCGGACACCACGAGCGGCCGCGGCAGGCGCTGAAAAAATACAACTGCCTCGCCGTAGGCCTTGGCTGCGACCAGCGCCGTGGCTCGGAGGACAAGGGCCTCCGGTGACGCCGGCGAGAACGCGAGGACTACGTCGAGCTCGGCCACGAGCGGCCGCGCTGCGACCAGCGGCAATCCCGCCACGGCGCACGCCTTGCGAACCCGCTGGCACGTCCGTTCCGCCTGTCGCGCCTTCATGACGAGAGCCTTGGCGGCACTGTCGCCAGGGGTCGCCTGGAGCGCCCGTTCGCCGCACAACCGCGCTTTACCGAAGCGGCCGAGGTTAAGGTACCACTGCGCGCATACGAGCGTCTCTACCGCAGGTATGAGCAGCGCCCCAAGACGCGGACGAACGGGGCCCCAGCGCGGGGTGGACGAGCACGAGCAGACAAAGGCTGAGCTCCATGCACTCGACGAACAGCTCGATCGCCGGACGGTTGGCCGCCACGAGAGCCAAGTCTGAGGGAAAGCGAAAGCGCCCGAAGAGCTCCACGTACACGCGAGCGGGTGTCGTGGCCATCCTTGCCTCCTCGAACACAGGCACGCTGAAGAACTAGGGGCTGTGAGGTCGCGGCGAGCTCACTAGCCGACCTTGGCGACGTCCGCAGTTGACATGGCAGCGACGGAAATCGGAGGCAGGTGCACGCGAGGCGGTGGCTGCGGGGCCTCTGTGTGCGGAGTTGGCTCTACCCCGTGCGCCACGGGCACAAATTGGCGCAGCGCTTTGTTCCATTTGATCGCGTGCACGTCGGCGCCCATTCGATGGAAAACAGTCCGATTACAAATACAGTTACAAGCAGCGGCTAGCGCATCTTGACGCGGATGTCGTGGGCAATGTCGGCGAGGACGGGGAAGAGCGCATTCATGCTGTCGGAGATGAGCTGGAGGAAGAATTGCTCGGCTTGTTCGTCTGTGAGATCGAGGCGAAAGCGCTCCTCGACCTTGGCAAGCACGGTCTGCGGGTCGTTCGTGTAGCCCTCGATGCCGGCATCCACCATGAGGTGGAGCAAGTTCATAATCATCGGTGCGCTTTTGCGCAACCTACGATCATCACCTCTATGAGCGGCGGGGTGCCAAGCGATGCTCACCAGTTGTACGCTTGGCAGCAGAGCGTCTCAAACTTGTTGTAGTGCTCGCTCTTGGTGCCCCCCATGCCCTCGACCATTTCCTTTGTGAGCTTGAACGGTGGTGGAAAGGGCTTGGGGTCGGCGCCAAAGATGAAGCCAAAGTCAATGTGAAACAAGTGGCCCTGGCTCTTCATCATGACGTTTTCGAGGTGGCGGTCGCCAATGCCAAGGATGTACGAGAAGACGCAGCTGCCGGCAAGCGACCGCACGTACGTGTTGATGGCTTCGAGCGAGATGCCTTCGTACCCCATCGGATCGGGGTTGTGCGCGCGCAAGAACGCTTGAATCGTCTTGTAGCTCGAGATGACGCCCGACACCGGGTGCGAGTCGTTGACAAACATCATGAGCCCGGCCGACGGTGACGTGGCCAAGATTTGGTACGACACGAGCTTCAGGTCGAGGTTCACTTTCTTCAGCAGTCGGTCCATGAGACTGAACATCTGCATCACAAGCTGGTCCTGGCGCAGGTCGTCGCCGTTCTTGATCATCACTTTGTACAGCGGTCCGTCCTTGTCGCGCCGGTGGCCCAAGAACCGGTTGGAGCCCATGGACGCCGGTGCACCGAACGACGCTGGCCCCGAGTGCAGAACGCACAGTGACTCCCGCAGCGACGTGGCCTCCGTGTCCTGCCATCGCCCCACATTAGGCCTCCAAATCTAGCGACGGCGCACCTCCGAGACGTCGGCTTCGACAAGCACGGTTGTAAAGTCTACGACGCACGGGTACATGGCGCTCTTGAACATTTTGGCGGACGTCGGGACGATGCCCGAAAGGTGGATGGATGGGTCGAGGGGCAAGCGAATGTGCACACCCTTGGGCCATGCCATCTGCTTGAGGTACGCCTTGAGCTTCTCTTCCTTGGCATCTTTCTTGCCCTTTTCGTCCCGTGCCCGAAGATGCAGTGCCATGATGCGATTCATGTAGTCGTTTTGGGCCTGGAGCATGTCCAGAATGGCTTTGCCATCGTCCGTCTCGCGCATCTGCGTCAACATCCGGTGCAGGATCTTGGTGAACATGTCGCCATCGCGCAGGTCCGAAATCTCGACCTGAAGGTACCAATAGAAGAAATTGGCCATTTTGAAGTGCTTGCACGCGCGCGAGATGAGGAATGTTGCGAGCGGCCCCAACGCTGCTTCGTGGCGCCGTTCGTACCGCAATGCCTGCACAAGTTGCAGCAGAAAGTCAAGCAGCTCTTCGTTGCGAGCCTTGTCGAGTGCCGCGACGGCGAAGTGCCGAACGAGGTCGCTCCGGAACTCCTTCCGCGGTCCGAGCAGCTTGAGCGCGTCGGCAACATCAATCTCCGTCCAAGCCGATAGCAGCTCCGCTGTGAGCGTCACCTCCGTCTCGTCGAGCCAGTCGACGCTCAGCAAAAACTTGACGATTGCCTTGCGATTCTCGAGCAGCGTGTACCGGAACTTCCAGAGCAAGTCCTTCTCGTCGTTGCGCAGCTGGTCGCTCGACGATCCCAGGAGCTTGTCGATTTGGAACTTCTCTTCGCGGTTCGGCTTCAGGTTCGGGTCGATGGAGCCGCGCAGAATATCGCGCGCGAGCTTGCGGTACTTTCGCTCTGCCGGGTTGTCTTCCGCAAGGTCTGGATCCCACACGGCCACAAGCATCGCGTCGCCGTTGTTGTCTAGAGGACGAGTGAGCGCCACGGTCGCACAGGGGGAGCACCGAGACGGCTGATGGACCGCGGGTGGGCTGTGGCGTTTGGAGCGTCGCCTGCGATGCTTGCGGGCGGCCGCGTGGAGGCCTCGCCATAGAGCGTCGCGTTGCGAATCGGGTATGGCTCCTCCTCGTACACGACGGGGTGGCCAAAGTACGGCAGATCGATCCAGAGGCACGGCTCCTGACGCATATGGATGTAGGACGGGAACTCTTCCTTGGGCCCGGGGCACTCAGCGTTCGACCGCATGCGCGCGATGCGGCGGTTGGTGATGCGGTCGATCCAGTCGAGGCGCGGCATTTCATGCCGATCGTACATTTCCTTGGCCTTGTCGAGGCGAAAGCATTCCATTTGCCGCGTCACTATGTCGGCCTGATTGTCGCCATCGTAGTCGGAGGGCGTCGACGAGCGCACATCGGGGTCCGCTGCGACGCTTGACCAAACGCGGAGGCATTGCGCACCGTCTTTCATAAGCCCATTCTTGGCAAAGATGGGCATCGTTGTACCACCGACGGGGACCTCGCCGACACCCCAGAGCGTGAGCGCCACGACGGCATTTCGTGGCAAATCGCGAAACTTGACCGGCAGAGTTATCCATTCATTCCAGTAGATGCATGAAGAGCTGCACTTGCTCGGACTCTTGGTGCTAATGGGCATCGTGTGCATTGGAAGCCCGTCGGCGAACACTTGTGCCGTCACGAAGAGCTCGTTCGTGGCTGAGTTTTGCAGTTCGGAACCATGACCTGACGCCGCCTGCACAAGAGCCGGCGCTGGGAAAAGATCGCCGCGTGGCCGGGTCGACAGCAACCCACCTGGAGGCAGCTCCACGTACGAGAGAAGGAACGTGACCTCCACGTCCACGGCACTGCTCAGGTAGTACTTGTACTCGGAGTACGCGCTCGCATCGGCGGCCATGCTGCCAGCCGCCCGAAGAAAGTACGAATTCCGGATCGTATCCGGAACACGTACTTGACGACCGAATCTATGCACACGCAACAAAGGGTGTTACAGTATGTAGCAGCAGCCGCAAAAGGACCGAGCGCTTCTGCCAGGCGAAGCCGCATTACTGTGGCCGAGACCACAAGGCATGGACACATCCATCCACGTTGCAATCCTACGGTGGCATTGGGTTCTGGGTGGGTCGTGTAGAGCATTGCGCCAACAATGCAACGGCGCCACCGAGGGTGAGCACCACCTCTCGAAAAAACAACTCGTCGCGCCACTGGCGTGGTATGATTGATGACTCCACCAGCAGCAGCCGGCCGTGAGTACACGCGTGAGTTCCATCTCGCACATTCCTCCTTGTATACATGCAATGGCGAACCTTGCGGCTGTGCAATGTGGGCCGGCTAAAGACGCGTGCTGCTAGCCCTCGATTAACACGCGGCGTTCCTCGCAATACTATATTTAGGGAATCCACCGGCATGGGACGAGGACAGGCGCGGGTGCCGCGGGGTGCATGCACGAAACCTGAAGCCATCCACGGCAGGGTGTTCGACCCGGACGGCGTCACGGTTGCCGTTCAAGGACCTGAAGGCGTCGTGGGAGGATAACGCGCGGCACCAAAAGAAAGACCGCGAGCCGTCGCGTGTCGCATACGTCGCTGACGTCCAGCTGGCCGAGCGAGTGGCTGCGCCGCTCAACGCGTTGCGTCGCCCGTGGCGGCGGCTGCGCTCGCCCCAGGTCCCCGTGACGGACGCAGCACATTCTCCACAGCCGGCCCACCGCAGCACCATCGCCCAGGTCCTCCTTGCGTCCAAGTGCCGTGATCTAGAAACACGCCAACAACATGAGATTCACCGTTGTGGGACTTGGCATTTGTATGCGAACAAAAAAATGACAATAAAAAACCAGCGGCAGAGGTTGCTTTGCATTTTGACCAATCCCCGTGACGTGTGCAACGCAGCCGGATGGGGATTGGTCAAAAGGCCGAGCTTTTCTCGACATGCCATTGGTGGAAATGTGCGCTTCTGCCTGCGAAATGCCACCTGTCACCGGGCAGTAATGCGCCCGGCGGCCGGTGATTGGCTGCGAACCGGAGGGCCAGCCGCGGAGACCGGCTTGGCGGAGGAGGGTTCATTTTTGCGTGTGACTGAAGTATGAACAAGCAGCCGAGCATGGCCCAACCGTCGCTGTCGCGGGGTGCCTCCGTCGAGATGGACGCGGCGGCGCTCAACAAGGGCAACGTGATCGTGCTCGAAGCGTTGCGATCACAGGACAGCTGGGTCTCGGATTCGGAGCGGAAGCGCTGCCACATTTGCAATAAGAACTTTTCGGCCTTTCGACGAAAGCATCATTGCCGTGTGGTAAGCCTACGAAAAGAGGCAGGCAGACCGTTGACCTTTGACTAGTGCGGTGAAATCGTTTGCAGTCCGTGTGCGCTCAAGAAGCAGCTCATGTTACCCAGTGTTGGACAAACGGAAGCCCGTGTCTGCGTGCAGTGCGTCATGGGCTTTGCTAACCCACCCGGTGAAAGTTCGGGTGTCGCCCCATCGCCTGCAACCGTTGCATCTGCGGCACCCCATGGCTTCTCGGGCTCCAACAGCGAACACTCGCATTCGCGCTATCATGGCACCAGTGGGCGGACGCACTCGATGACTTCGCCCCAGACGCCCATTGAGCTGCCGCCCCAGGTCACACCATGTGATTACCCACTGGACTATGACTGGGAGCATGCGTGGCCCAAGCCCCCCGTTTGCCAGGACGAGTCCGAGCGTCTCGAAGACCTCTACGGCTACGATATCCTCGACACACCCCAAGATGATGTGTTTGACATCATCTGCGATCTGGCATCCAAGGCCCTCAATTGCTCCATCGCAGGTGTTAGCTTCATCGATGAGACCCGCCAATGGTTCAAATCGAGTGTTGGCCTCATCCAAGAAGAGATCCCACGCAACGTAAGTTTCTGTGCCCACGTTGTGTACACCAAGCAACCCATCCTCGTGGCCGACACGCAGCTTGACAAGCGCTTTGATCGCAATCCGCTTGTGACTGGTCGCGCCGGTATCCGCTTCTACGCCGCCGCCCCCATTATCTGCCCAGGCACTGGCCGTGTTCTGGGCACAGTGTTTGTCTTCGATGTGAGCCCTCGCATGCGGGAACCTGGCGATGTCGGTACCCTCGAGAAACTTGCTCAAGTGGTCATGAAGAACCTCGAAGACCGCAAGCTTGCCGCCGTCTCCATGGAGCGCCCCTCTGGCGCCACTGATCGCTCGTCCGTGCTCACCAACAACTCGTCGGTGGCCGCCTCGGAGGTGGCTGCGCCTGTTGAACCGGCTCCTGACGCTGCGCCAGAAGTGCCGCCGCCCGCGCCGGAAGCTGCGATCGTGGCAACGGAATCCGCGGTTGCTGCCGCCGGTACTGCACCGCCGGCGCCTAAGATGGAGACAATGTTGATGGACCTCCTCAGCCGCACGACAGTGACGCAGCAACAACTGGCGTCCCAGCAGTCGAGCATGTACACAACGATCAACTCTCAGGGCAATCAGATCAAAAGCCTGGCAGACGCCGTCGCACGCATGGAAGCCAAGCTCATGGCCGACGAGGCCAAGAAGGCATGATCGTCGAGTGTGCATGAATTAGAGTGTATATCAACTATAACAATATAAGATTTAGCGGCAGGCCGGCTCTCGTTGCGCCCGGTGGCAGCGTCGCGACTGAGTCATTACATCATGTCTGGTTCGGATCAGATGCGCCCTGGTGTGGTTTCACGAGTTTTTCACCACAGGTGCAGTGCCCCATCGAATTGAAGGTCGTTGCAGGCGCTGTGGAAGCTCCCTTGACGTCGTTCTCGGTGGCCAAGGGGATGTGGCCATCGAGACGACACTGAGAAGCGAAGGAAGCCACACGAAAGCGGCCTGGGACGTGTTGCAGCTGGGAACACAGAGCAGTACCCACGACGACAACCTGTACTCGCCACATTGAACGGTGTGAGAAAGCGATGTCGGCATATTGGCTTGCGCACTGACCACTGGGGGCTCGGGTGTATATCGCAGGCGGCGTGGTTGGTGCCAGGTGGCTCGTGGTCCACATACCCGAGCGCCGTCTGTCGCGGCACCCAAGTCCGCGCCATGTCGGCGGTACTGGCCCCTTCCAGCAGGTTCAAGAGCGCGCTCCTTGTCACGTCCCGTGTCGGGCTGCGCTCGTCTGGGGCGGCTGGTAATTGCGAGTACCCACGCGGGATTTGGGTGAGAAATGCACTAGCTTCTTCAATTACAGTAATCTTGAGCTGGTCATGGTCGTCCCACGCTACCCCAGGGCGTCTAGTGCGCATCGAACGACGGGTGCTTGGGAGGCCCGGCCGCCGAAGAACGCCGCCGACCGCCGGCGCCGGCCCACCGTCTCCACCGCACGTGGTTGGAGGTTACATGGTGAATCTGCGAACTTCGGTTCCCCCAGCGCACGGGACGCCCCGTGCATCTTCGAAGTTCGAAGGCAACCGCTACTCACGGCGGGCAACTGCCCGTCGGCGACGATGGGCCTCGGTCCCACGCTCGAGCGCCAGAGCATCGTCCAACGGCAACGTTCTCGTAGGCTTCCCTCACTTTGTAATCGCGGAGGTCGACGACGATGGCGGCAACTCGGGAGCTGCGGTACGAAGACATACTGCCGCCGGCGCAGTGGGTCTCGAAGAAGGACCGGTTCCGTTGCGACGCCTGCGCCAAGAAGTTCCACAACCTCTTTCGCCGCCGCCACCACTGCCGCCTTGTACGTTGCGTGGCTGGGCACCTCGCTCACAAGAGTCTCGTAGTGTGGCAACCTCTTCTGCAAAGAGTGCATTCAGCAGCAGCTGGTGCGGCTCTCGACAGACAGTCAGATCCCTGTGAAGACGTGCGCCACCTGCGCGTTCGAAGGCCCGCCCGCGCCCAAGGCTTCATTTCGGTCCCAGCTCTCCGTGACGACCGTCGACTCGGACCGGTTTGCGCCGGGTGGCGACGACCTCCTTCTCTTTTCGCCCGTTGTCGCCGACGAATTCTCAGGGACTGAGTACACGTTCGAAAACGAGCGCCCGCGCTGCTACTCGAGCGACCTTGACTTCGACGAAACCGAGGCCACGTACACCAGCAGCAGCGGCGGCGCCAGCCCGCCGGCGCATGAAGTCGACCGCCTAGAGGCGCTGCATTCCTTCCGGGTTCTGCACACGCCACCCGATGAAACGTTTAACATCTGGTGCGACCTCGCGGCCACAAGCATGGAATGCCCCATCGCCGTTGTGAGCTTCATGGACTCTGACCGCCAGTGGTTCAAGGCCAAGCTCGGTATCGCCAAGACATCGGTCCCGCGCCACCTGTCGTTCTGCGCCAACGTCGTCGCTACGGGGCGACCCGAGGTCGTTCTGGACACGCACACGGACGCTCGCTTCGGCCGCCACCCGCTCGTGACCCACGGCGTCCGCTTCTATGCCGGTGCGCCGCTCGTGACGCCGACAGGCTTTGTCATCGGAACGCTTGCGGTGTTTGACGTCGAGCCACGGCGGGCGTGTCATCAACTTGGGACCCTCGAGGCCCTGGCGCAGAGCATCATGAAGGACATGGAGGAGCGCCGCGTATACGACCTGAAGTACCGCCATCGGCGCCGGCGGCAAGCTGCGTCCTTTGACGATCGCGCACTGCGCAAAGCGGCGGAGCCTGTGCCCGTGCCTGTCCGCCTGACACCCGACTTAAAGCCGCTCGCTGGCCGCCACGTTCCGTCGCTCGAGCTAGACACCCCCAGCCAGCCCATGACGCCGACAGAAGGCAAAATGGAAACTATACTGCTCGATCTGCTGTGCAGAACGACCGAGACGCAGCAACACCTCGCGTCGCAGCAGGGCTCGATGTTCGCAACCCTTGGTCAGCACTCAGAGCAGATTGACAAGCTCGCGCGGGCCGTGGCTCGCATGGAGTCCAAGCTTTGCCCCCTCTAACTGTCCGTTATGTAAATCCCTAACGTTATTCTATTTGCCGAGGCTGTCGCGGCGTCGCCCCATCATCACCCATCGCCGTCTCGGAATGGCGGTCCAACACTGTCGTCCGCCTGTGGTCAGTCCACATACCGGATCCCATCGAGCACCGCAACGGCTCTTGCCGTGGCTTGTCGTGTGTAGACGGCCACCGGAGCTCTCTGTCCACGCACGACGACCCTCCCATCCTCGGCATGCCGTATGGGGCGCTGCCAGGCGACTTGATCGGGCTGCGTGTCGAACGGGAGGGACGCAACCTACGGCAGGTGCGCTGCTGGGCGTTGCCGTCCATCGCCCGTGGCCCGTGGCCCGGGACCCATGACCGCACAAGCGTCGGGTTTGTCGCCGTCGACGCGCTGTCGGGCACGGATCTTCTGGCACAGCAGATGGGTGCGCTTTCTTTGACGCGTCCTTTCTCCCGCGTCCGAATTGAATCCATTCTAAAATCGGTTTTGTCCTGATTGGTCGGGTTTGACTTGAAATTTGTAAGGTATGGGGATTTGACACGCATCGTGCAGAATGGTCGACGTCGGGCAGTCGGCAAAAGAAAGGGTCGTGACACACGAGCATGGAGGGCGGCATGAGTCCATTCGCGCGCAAGAGCCCTCGTACGTCGGCCAAAATGGACGTCCCGGCGCTCGCCATCTCACAGATCATCCACCCGGATGACTGGGTCGACCATAGCCACCGCCGCAAATGCTACGTGTGCGCCAAGGTGTTCAACAAGCTCCTGCGTCGCAAGCACAACTGCCGCATGGTACGTCCCTTCATCGTAGCTGGGTCTTAGCATACTTTTTTCCCAGTGTGGCGAAGTTATCTGCTCGAAATGTCGGGTGGCGCAGCGCCTCATGCTCGCACGCAACGAGCAGCCCACGGTCGCACAGGTGTGCTTGGTGTGCGTGCAGAAGATTCCTGTGATGCAGCAGCCACCAGAAAGTCGTCATCCTGCTCGACGTAGCTCCGGGCGCACCGCAGTCTCGGACAACGACCCGTCCACGACCTCGAGCTTCTTTGTTTTCCACGACGACCACCAGAGCGTCACCAGTCACAGCAACATCAGTTCGACCTACTCGACTGATGTGCTCGAACCTGAGCCCGAGCCATGCAGCTACCGTCTCGACTACAATTGGGACTATCCCTGGCCCAAGCCGCCGCCAGTGCCCCCACCTGTCGAAAAGCAGACGGCTGAAATGCTTGCCTTGCTTGAGATTCTCGACACCCCGCGCGAGGACGCCTTCGATCGCATTGCGGCGAGCGCCCGCAAATCCGTTGCTGGGCCGTGCAAGGCGGCGTGCGTGAGCTTGATGGACTACCGCCGCGGCCGCCAGTGGTTCAAAGCGTTCTCGGGCGTCGGCCAAGCCGGTACGTGACCTGCTGGGGTGGTCAGCAACTTACTCTTTGCGCAGAGATGCCCCTTCTCGTATCGTTCTGTGCGCACACGGTGTACCTACTCGACGTGACGGTGGTGCTCGACACTGCGCGCGACGAGCGCTTTGCGAAGAATCCCCTCGTAACGACGGAAAGTACGGGCTTCCGTTTCTATGCCGGCGCGCCCATTATCGTTGAGAACGTCTGCGTCGGCACGGTGTTTATCATGGACTCAGAGCCCCGCACGACGACGGCCGAAGTCGACACACTCAAGCTCACTAAGCTGGCGCAACTCACGTCGCAGCTGCTCCTGGAGCGCAAAATGCTGCCGGCGCACTGCAGCATCAAAGGCGGCGTCCGCTCGATGAGTCGCTCGTCATCGGCACCGTCCAAGGATCAGATGACCATCGATCGCGAGCAAGAAACGGTGGCGCCGCCGCCCCGAAAGCGGTCGCTGGAGCCGCCGACAACTCCAGCATCGCGGCCACCGCGCACGCCAACTGCGGCTATTGCGACAACTACGGAACCTCCCCCGTCGCCGTCAATGGAGGCGATGCTTATGAATCTGCTAAGCAAGACCACGGAGACGCAACAACAAATTGCGACACAACAGGGCACTCTCTTTGACAAGCTCAGTGAACACAACTCGCAAATCAACAAGCTGGCCGAAGCCGTGGCCCGCATGGAAGCCAAGCTCTCGACCGAAGACGAGCCGCCAACCCAAACCGC
>JNBR01000007.1:0-14922 GCA_002081595.1 Achlya hypogyna | reverse complement strand
GCTTTTATCTGTGTGCGCCGCCGATCGATTATATACTACTACTGCCGTCATGTACAGGATCGTTGTTGGTTGCACGTGGAGCTTACGGATTGGGGAGGCTTGTACTATGTCAAGAACACGGCACAAACAAAATTCAGTTCGGGTGAAACAAAACGACCGCAATTGCGACACAGCACAAATCCATTGCGTGGCTTTGAGGGAGGAAAGGGCGCGTGGGTCAACATCGTTTGCGAGTGGCGAAGAAATCTCGATCAGAGCCATTCGTATTCGCGACAAGTGAGCCAGTGTGCCACTCCGAAGGGCCTCTTCCGCAAACTCTCCTCCCGCCAGCCACCACCTGTCCATGCGGGCGGCATCGTGGAGCCATGCGAGGCCCTTTTAATGCTCAGCACACACCGCTAGAAGCCGCCAGCAGCGCGCACGGCCTGTCCTTGCGTTGCTGGCGCGGTTGCGAATCTGAATTGCGATCGTCAAATTTCACAAGTCAAACAGCAACCTCAAAGCCTCTCATAAGTAATACTTTGTGTCTATTAATAGTATTAATTGATACAGTTAGACCTGCGAAAAAGCATGATGCGTGCACCAATCAAACGGGTCGCCCAGAAAGGCAACCCGCCCAAGATGCCAGCAACCCCGCGCTTTGTCGTGCGTCAAGATGACGGCTTCGTGTACGTGGACATCCATGTGCCTTACGTGCGTGTGTCCGAGCTCGAGTACACCATCGACGGCTGCAGCTTCCACTTTTACTGCAAGCCATACCTTCTCAACCTGACGTTTCCGCTCGAAGTTGTGGACGACGAGCGGGCCAAGGCCGTGTATGACATCAACAAGGTTTGGCCGCCTCTTAGTTAAATAGCGCACTAAGGCACTGCGGCAGGACCACGGTACAATTTACGTGCATTTGCCCAAAGCACAAGAAGGCGCGCACTTTCCCGACCTCGACCTGCTCACAACCCTCCTCCAGCAACGAAAATGGAAGCCCCAAGACGACGGTCTCCCCGACACGTACCCTACATAGTATTTTCCATGTATCTGACGACGATTCAGGCTGCCTAAACCACCTCTCATCGAAGTTGTGGGATCTTCCACGGTGGAGACGGATGAGCAAATGCCAGCAACGACGGCGCCCCCGCCGGTTGCGACGGACTCGAGCCTCCTCTCGCTCGAAACCAAGACGGACCCCATCACAATGAGCGTTGGCCCACCGCGGTATGGCTTCAACAACCGATTTTCAGACTTCTTCAAATGCTGGCACGGTGAAGTAGCCGAAATCCTAGCGCTTCCGGCCCCCGATACGACCCCCGCGCACGACCGCACCTCGCTGCAACATGCAGCGGAAGACCGCGACTTTGACGTGGAGCGGTACCTCATCGACTTTGCGGGCATGGAGGAAGATGAATATTTCGCCGAGGCTATGGGCTACACGCCGTTTTGGGCGGCACTGCCCGAGACGAAGAAGGCACCGTCACTTGTCGTCGTTATGGACTCGCTGTCCCTAGATCCGCCGTTTGTATTCACCGAGCCAGAACTGGAGCTGCTCCGACGGCTGCCGGCTCGGGAGCACTTGCTTTCACGGGACGAGCAGGCTGTGCTCTTCGGCGGGCTCTGTGACCTCCTCGCATCCTACGCCTACGACCTTCGCACAACGCAAGGCGATTCGACCGTCGAGTCCGCGTGGACGATCATGATCACCAGCTCGACGCTTGCGTGGCTCAACCCGACCGCGGACTTGGCCGCAGTGGCTAAATCTACCCTACGGCGTGTGCTTTCTTACCCGCTTTTGCGACAGCACGCACTTGCGCTGCGCGTGCTCGAGGACGTTGTGGCTATCCTCAAGCGCGGCAAACGCGTGGTGCTGCGCTGCTTGCTCACAGTTCTTGACGTGCTCGGCAAGTCGGACCAGCACTACTTGCTCAACAGCCTCTTCCTCGAAGACTACTGCGTGTGGATCCAGCGGCAGTCGGACGTAGCGCTGCTTGATCTCGCCGAGCGGTTTGAAGCGCATGTGGCCGCGCTGCGCGCCGACAAGGACTCGTGCGGCTGGGCACTGAAGCACATGGAAGCCATGCTCACGGCTGAGTCGAGCAGCGAAGATGAGAGCAGCAGTGAAGAAGAAAGCAGTAGCGACGAAGAGAGCAGTGATGACGACGAGAATGAAGCTCACTAACGGGAAAACTTTGCTGCAACGCGTGCGTCATCGTGTAATTGAAGAGAGTGCGGGGTAGCAGGACCGCTAGCTTCTCGCTGACCACAGTGATGCTCGACGGATTTCATGTTGTGAGATATTTACAATTGTGCAGTTCGGTCCAGGCAGTAGACAACAGCTATGTGCTTCAAGGGAGCGTGAATGCCAGCGCGCCGTTGGATAAGGGAGGCTCACGAATGAATCCGATATCAAGTCGAAGTTGATCTGCAAACCGTGTTCATTCTGGCACCTGTGCATTACTTTACTCGCGTCATCAAGATATTGTGCCGCGGGCTATGCATGGAGCTCCTTCAATCGGTCAATGAGTTAAGTATCAGGAACTTACCGGACAAATTGGTCGGTCGCCAGCCATGTTTTGGTCGACGAGCCGGGAAACTCGAGTACATCTCCAACTTCCCCATCGGAAGTCAACTTAATTGCTGTCTCCAAGTACAGTACTCGGTAACGGCCTCTTACTTCCGAGAACGACCCTAACCATCGACGCAAGCTTATTCGACGTTACCGCTCACGAGTACTATATGCAGGTGCTCGTTGAGGTCGCGAAATCTGGGTGGCTTCGTGCAGGCAACGCGCCGCTCGCTATTCTTTGCTCCAAGCTCTGTTCCGAGCAGGTCCTCGTTCTGGGACACGACCGAGTGCTTCTTTTCCTCGTGGCTTCCTTTCTTTTTCGTGCACATAATTTGTGAAATAGCCTAATGCAGCGGTTGTCGTGTTGACGGGGGGCGACACGACCGTTGCTAAGCCAGTGGGTGCAGCAGACACGGTGCATCTTCCCCGACCAGTTTCTGCGGTGGTTATAGCACCGTGGACCTCCTCGTCGGTTCCCTGTGCCAGTTCAAAAGACAGGCGCACAGCGGCGACGCAACGCATTGGATACGCATTTACACTTGCGACCATGGAGGAGACACGACGGCACCGCGCGGCGCTCAAAGACTACCTGTTAAGTCCAAACCACCTCTCACCCCACGCAAAGCACGCCACGATCATCGGTGCTTGCTTTGTGTGCTTACGCAAGTTTTACCTTGTGCGGCCGAAACACCGATGCCCCCTCGTCCGCCAGCGTATATGTCGCTCGAATTAACGATGCTTTCTAGTGCTGCGAAGTTGTGTGCAGCCGCTGCACATGGTCTCTCGACGTCCTCGGGCGCGACCGCCACTGGCACCAAGTCGTGGTGTGTGTGAGCTGCTATTTTGACCAGCGCATTCAAGACCTTGTCACCGAAGACGATTCGGACGACGATGACTACGCCAACGACCGCGACGATGACGACGACACGTCATCGAACGACGAAGAAGAAGAGGAAGTGTACCCATGGACTCCGACGAGCGATCGGCGCGCCTCACTCGAGAATGGCACCCACAAACTGTCTGAGCTTGAGCCACTCCCTGCAGAGCCTGTGCGTCCCAAAGTTCGAGCGTCGCGGCTGCGTCCCCGACGCTATGCGTTTGTGAAGCGCGATGAGCTGTTGAAACGCAGCGACTGGGTCCCCAAGAATCGCGTCTCGACGTGCGACCGGTGCGCGCGCTCCTTCGGCATCTTACATCGCAAGCACCACTGCCACACGGTATGCCCTAATAACCCGTGCAAGGGCTCATTCACAGCGGTAGTGCGGCAATGTGTTCTGTGGGCACTGTACGCTACATCAGTTTACGGCAGGTTCCAAAGGCCACGCACTGGCGCACGTCCGCGTTTGCTGGACGTGCGTCAACATCTCGATCGTGCAAACTAATTTTCGAAGCTGCCGCCGTAAGCAAGCTGCAGTCATGGTGCTGCGGGACGATCCGTCGTTGCACCCGATCCAAACACGCGTTTTCGAGAGCCGCGACGTCCTTACAAGCGTCTTGCAACTGGAAGCCAGCACCGTTGTACCTCGCCACCTCGTGCTACCCAAGAGCGACCGCGTCTCGCTGCACAAGCAAACGGCTTGTCGCGGCTGCCATAGCAACTTTCTTTTCATGCTACGCAAAGACTATTGCCGCATGGTTTGTAGTCGCTCTAGCCAGCTTGTCTCTTATCAATCTGTGCTTGTAGTGCGGCGACGCGCACTGTCCTTCATGCCTGAGCGTTCTCTTGGCGACTGCCTCGTCGCCGAAGGACGACATGGAGCTTATTAAAGTCTGCCAAGCGTGCAGACTAGAGCACTGCGAAGCTGTCACCCGACGCTTTTGCGGGCTCGTCAACTCCCCATAGCACCACGTCGTGCTTTGAGTGGAATATTTGTTGGACGCGTCGGCGATGGCGCGATTAAAAGTGTTGTGTGAAAACTAAGCGTTCTCGTCATTTTGTTGATAGCCTTAGTTACGTATTTCCATGGCAACATATTAAGCCGTGCATTTTGCGACGATTTGACGTTTGTCTTGAATGACTAGTTCCCCGGTTTAGTTGAATGTTTCGTGGTAGAAATCGTCCCCGTCAGTAGGCAACAAAACCGATGCGCATTAGTAGCGAATATGTCGCTAAAGGCTTCTTGATCGGCTCGGTGTAATCAACGCCAAGGGCCATAGGCGGTACTGGCATGAGCAACACCATTTCGACGACTGCGGGAGAAACAAGATTGAAGAGAGGTTGACGATTCGCGCTCGTCTTTGCGCCTTGGTACCAAAGGCGCGGGTGCCATGCACTACCTAATAGAATGATCACACGCTCTGCCCGCCGGTGGTCGCTCCTCAAGGACGATCTCATCCACCCGCTCGGACATGTGCCGCGCCAGGCGCGCTCCACGTGCTCTGTCTGCCTTCGGGCCTTTTCCCTTTTCCGTGCCAAGTACAACTGTGCGCTGGTAAGTTTGCCACTGTGTCTAAGGGAGCGATCGACACTGCTCATAGTGTGGCCACGTGATATGCCGCAGCTGCGTCTTGCGGCTGCCCGTGCAAGACCACGACGCCCTCGTCATGGTGTGCGAGCCGTGCCTATTTCACGAGCAGAACCACGCCGACAGCGAGCCTGTGGCCGCGTCCTTTGATGTTCCCGCGCTTTCGGAGCCCGCTAGTGACCGACGCCACTCGGCACCGTTGTCCGTGGAAGGCTCGCGCTCGGCGCGGACGCTCCACATCGGCGACGCCACCGACAGCGCTTCCGAGAGCACCTCGCAGTCTCCTCGGCCGCAGCCGACGACGCCACGGTGCCGCCCAACCCGCGTTACGTTCATCGCTCCCAGCGACCTCGTCACGCCCGTGCGCCGGACAAACAAGAGCCTGCTGTGCAGCCGGTGTCAGCGGGCGTTTGGCTACTTTCAGCGCCAGTTGCCCTGCCGCACAGTAGCCAGCTATGTCGGGGCTTCGTCACTCATAAAATGTTAGTGTGGGCAAACCGTGTGCGGGCACTGCAGCGTCAACAAGCTCGCGCTGCGGCCCGACCGAGAGGCATCGTATGACGTCGTCGTTTGCAAAACGTGCGTGCACATCAGCATGGTCGCTGGTGGCTACGCCGCCTGCCAATCGTTGCAGCCGCGCATCGTTGCGCTGCTCCATGACACGGCGTTTGACCCGGCGACAGCGGTGGAGCCCGACGCCATAGTCCAGATCCTCCGCCTCGAGTGTTTGGACGTTGTACCGCGGCAAGCACTCGCATCAACGTCGGTGTGGGTGCCCACCAAGCAGCGAACCCACTGCGCAAAGTGCAAGAACCGCGTCCCCTTTGCCCTGTACAAGAGCCACTGCCACCTCGTACGCGCTGCAAATATCCTTTACGCTGATGTGCCTCCTATCTAGTGCGGAGACGCGTTCTGTGTCGTGTGTTTGCACACGGTTCTCGTGTTGGATGCTGCCGGGATGCAGCTGGCACCGGTTTGTCCTGGGTGCCACGCTAAACACTACGACACCGTCACCCAGCGCTTTCACGGAACGCCGACGTCCTTCGGCGAGCCGTCACCCTTCAGCCCCACGACGCCGCCCCTGTTGCACGGCATCTCGCCCCATGACTCGATCATGCTCCACCTGCAATGACGATACGTGCAAGTAGTTGAGTGGAATCGCTAGGACCTGCCGTCGTGTGCGAAAAGCGACTCGCTTTGGCGAGCCGCGGGGTTTAGCTCACCGTTAATTGGTCTCGCAATACCAGCTACGCGTCAATTGGAGGAGGCAATCGTGTCCACGCATCTCCATGCTTGATAGCCATTCACACGCGTGCTGTCATGCCCACTTAGAACCCTTGATTCCAGTGGCGGAAGACGGAAGCACAAAGCTGGGCACGAAAGGATCGAAGTGGTACGTCTGCATTCGTCGACGACGATCCCACCCATCGTCCGAAGGGTACCGTGCGCCCCGCTGAGGCCATTTGGTTCGTGGCCGTGCGAGCGGTAGATGGCACCAAGAGATGACACCGAGAAATGCATATCAAGTTAAAATGGACAACGACTCTAATGCTACGCGGACAACACAGGCCCGATGAAGAACAATAAATAGCTTCTTATTCCGCTTCGCGCGCGTCCAGTTTGGCTTCCATGCGCTTGACGGCGTCCGCGAGCTTGTCGATTTGGGCCGTGTGCTGGCCCAGAGTCTGGAACATGGCACCTTGCTGCGTCGCAAGCTGCTGCTGGGTTTCGGTCGTGCGGCAAAGAAGGTCCATAAGCATTGTCTCCATCTTGGGGCCAGCGACCACCTGGCCGTCGCCGCCGTTCTGGACGACGAGGTCTTGAGATTCGGCGGCCTTGGTGAAGCCCGCGGGCACAATGGCTGCGGCGTCGGCCTCGGAGACGACGACAGCCGCCGGAGGCGCAGGGGGAAGCCCGCTTGGCAGCGGGGTGGCCACCGCGTTCTTGCGGTCTTCGAGATTCTTCATGGCGACGTTCGAGAGCTTCTCAAGGGTCGCAAGGTCGCACGTGTGGCGCGGTTGGTTGTCGAACACGAACACTGTACCGAGGATTTGCCCTTGGGGCGTGATAATGGGAGACCCGGCGTAAAAACGGATGCTGGCGGCGCCCGTCACGAGCGGATTTTTAGCGAAGCGCTTGTCTTGAAGCGTGTCGAGGACGACCATCGGCTCCTTGGAAATGATTGTGTGGGCGCAAAAACTCACGTTGCGAGGAATCTCAGTTTGCGCGAGACCGACGCTGGCTTTGAACCATTGCCGATCCTTGTCCATGAGGGAAACGACAGCGATCGGACACTTGAGGGCGTTGGAAGCGAGGTCGCAGATGATGTCAAATACATCCTCAGGAGGTGTGTCAAGGATGTCGAAGCTCTTGACAGCAGCAATGCGCTCCTCTTCACCCTTGAGAACAGGGGGCTTGGGCCACGGGTAACCCCACGAAAAGTCGAGCGGGTAGTTGTACTCACTGCCAGGTTCGTATCCTGAACCGTAGGCGCGCTGCTCGACGAAGGAGCCAGGCGGCGTGGATCGGTCCGACATTTTGGCCATGCTTGGTGACGCCTCTGCCTTGCCGTAATATCCACTGCCGGGCTTTTCAAGAGGTGCAACGCGCTGGGGAGGCGCCTGCTGCGGGTTGCCAGTCCCGCCATTACCAGCTTGGTTGAGGATGCAAGACATGCACACCTTGACCTCAGTCTTCCCCTTCACAGGCAAGTCGGCAACCTTCTTCAGCAGACAGTTGGCGCACACAACTTCGCCACACTACGCATACCAAGCAATGAGCACCAAATCATGGAGGCAATTCCGTTCGTACGACGCGGCAGTGATGCTTGCGGCGAAAGTTGTGGAAGTTGCGCGTACAGACGTGGCAACGGTGGCGTTCAGCATCCTGCACCCACTCGTCCTGGTGCTTGAGCTGGTCCATCGTGAGCACGTCCGTGCTGCGGCTGTTGACACGCATGGCCTCTTCCTTGTTCATGGCCGCCATGTTGTCGGACCTTGTCCACCTGCGGAAATTCGGAAATAAAATAAAATCGGCACCGAATAAAACCGCTGCCACGCCCCTCCTCTCTCACGTTTCCGACCTTTACCTAGACTCTCCCAAAGTTCGTTTAAGTGCGCCTCGACGTCGCACCATTCCATTTAAAGTTTGTATACTTGTGATCAACCCCACAAAGTGCGGCCCACTTAAAATCGTACATTTCGGTTAAGTTCGTGTATCTGGCTCGTTAATAGATGATCGTCTTTTTTAAAGTGCGTTAAAGACATCTTTTAATGTGTCTTTTATTCCCGGAGGACGTTCAGTGCGGGCGAGCTCGATCTGGGGCGGGCGTAGGGGCTTGGCTTCGACGGGCAACGGGTGCTGCCATGCACTGCAACGTTGGGACGCGCGCTTGGACCACATACACCCCGCCTGGCACTTGCTAGAAACACGACGGGGACGCCTACGAGCCCCATGCGTAATGATCGTGTTTGTCGTCGACGCAGGGGGAAGCTTCCTTCGCACTAGTTGAAGTTTGCCAGGTCCGATTCTTGAACCCGTCGTGAGTCACAGACAGCGCCGTTCCGCGAGCCTGACGGTCTCTACCGTGACGCAGCCCGCGGCGTGCTGCGGCCAAGGCCGCCCGTGGAGCAAAGAGGCCGCGCCGCTTGGCCGTTCATGGCGGCGGCGTGTCTTTTTGCCCGGCTAACCCAATGGCCGCCGAGCATTCGGGGCTTTTGCACCAATCGGCGTGCGGGCTGGCACCGTGCCCAGGGCCCGAGCATTACAGCCCGCGTCGCTGGATATGGACACAGGTCGTATGGTGGCCAATATGGTTGGGATCGTGCCATATTCGAACGACAGCGGAGGTGGCCAAGGTGGAGGGTTCCGCGGATGGCGACGGCATGCGACGCGGGTGGACGCCCGAAACGATGCACGGGAATTCGGCATGATGGAGGCCACGTGGTCGAGCCATGACAGCCATGCCACCTGGTGGTTCCATCACACCAAGCCATACGGTACCCTGTCTGGATCCATATCGTATGGCGCCGTGGCTGCTTGCGACACGCGGTGCCAAGTGCGTGTCGCACGGGGATGTTGGACGGCGACAGCGGTAAGTTTCTCTTCGTTTGAGTATGCTGGCTCAGTCAGCAGAAGGCCGGTGCCATGCCCCGCGACAGCCGCAGCGAGATGCTCATGGCGCGGTCCATGAACGAGGTGCTCTCCGCAGACCAGATCAAGAACAACACCGAATGGGTCCCCGACAACGAGCGATCGCGTTGCAACCTTTGTACGCGCAACTTTGGCAGCTTCCGCCGCAAGCACCACTGCCGCATGGTATGTTCCTCCGTCGACACAGCGTGGCCTCGCGGCCATTCATGTCCCTCAAACGCGGTGCTCATGTGCGATGTGCTAGTGCGGTGAGGTTGTATGCAACGCGTGCCTGCTTCGCAAGTGGGCTGAAGTCCAGCGGGGTTCTCGCATCGAGGTCAAGGTGTGCATGACGTGTATTCTCAACCACGCCAAGAGCGCGCCGCCCAAGGCCCTCGGGCACTCGGGCGCCGGTCAAAATGCATCCTTCCGCAACACACGCATTATGTCGGACAAGTCGCGGTTCTCATCGCGGGACGAAAGCACGCCGAGCCACTTGCAGTCGCCAATCGACTCTAGCCTTGGCCACGATGTCCACCCTTACAGCGACCGCGATGTGTATGACTACCCGCTCGATTTCTCGTGGGGCTACCCTTGGCCCAAGCCACCGGAGATCCCGAACGAAGAAGAGCGGCTGCAAGTGCTTCGGAGCTTCAACGTCCTCGATACGCCCCGCGAGGACACGTTCGAAATCATCTGTGACCTCGCCTCCAAGGCCATGAACTGCCCGATCGCTGTCGTGTCGCTCATGGACAAGGACCGTCAGTGGTTCAAGGCCAACGTGGGCCTTGCGCAAGGCGACATACCGCGCAACGTGAGCTTCTGTGCCCACACGATCATCTCCAAGGAAACCATGGTCGTGCTTGACGCCAAGCAAGACAAGCGCTTCGCCAAGAACCCGCTCGTGACGGGCGCAGCGGCCATCCGCTTCTATGCCGGGTCGCCCATCGTGACGCCGTCAGGCCATGTCATCGGCACCGTCTTCGTCTTCGACACGGAGCCGCGCACGACCGTGGACATCGCGACACTTGAGAAACTTTCAAACGTAGCCATGAAGCACCTCGAAGACCGGCGGAACTCACTTGCGGCCGATACTGACAGCGGCTTTCGCCCCGTGCCGCCACCGCAGCCGCTGCAGTCGCAGCAGTCGCTCGAGGCAGCGGCCCTTGTGCCAGCACCCAACCTCGCCGCGCAGGACCTTGTGGTACAGAACGCCGGCCCGGGTGACGGCCAGGTCGTCGCCGGCCCCAAGCTCGAGACAATGCTCATGGACCTTCTCTGCCGCACGACTGAGACGCAGCAGCAGCTTGCGACGCAGCAGGGCGCCATGTTCCAGACCCTGGGCCAGCACACGGCCCAAATCGACAAGCTCGCGGACGCCGTCAAGCGCATGGAAGCCAAGCTCGACACGATCTAAACGTGGCTGAGATGTGCGATCGGTGTAGTATATATAAGCTAGCGTAAGGTCTGTATTACTCGAGGAGTTCAATGACCTGGGGCGTCAGCAGAGCCCAGTACTCCAGGACCTCGAGGAACCAAACAGGTTCCCTTCCGACGCCTAGCGCCATCACTTGGTGGGCTTGGAGGCATCCCGGCCCCGCAGGCGGCCCAATCACCATGACGTACGCGCCAAGACCAAAGCGGCCGGCAATGTTGTCGACCGTAACCCACAGAACGCCCGTGCCATCATCCACCGCAAGGCGCCGCGTCTCAACTGCCACCACCACGCCCTATGCTTCCATGGCACCCAGCCTCGCGTCACATGAAGGAACTACCTGTACCCACGCCCGCGTGAGGTCGATGCCTCGGTAGGCGTACTTGTTGCGGCTCTCGGGGATCGGGCGGCAGGCTGCAAGCTGCGCTGCGAACAGCTTGCGCGTTGTGCTCAGCGTCAGCCCTTGCATTGTCAATGGCCTTCCGGATGGAATATGGTCATCCGGATAGCCCGCATTGGCATGGGAAGCTGCTGCCAGCGGGCAGCGCGAGTTGATGGCATGATACTCAAGCGAACGAAGGGTGGCCAAGGGCGGTGGGTGAAGCTCCCATCGTGCCTTTTCTCCAGGTAATCTTCATCCCAATGATGAGATGCTGGGAGTCTGCGAGAGAGTGTGCGAGCACAACTGGCGCCTTCACCTTTCTACCGCTCACACGCACTTGAAGCCAACGCCAGAAGTCCGCCGCAAAGTCAAAGCAGGCAGAAGTTTACTTTGAGGTTCGCAGGCTGGCATACGAAGACGACGCCGCTTTCAGGCTTGCCACGGACACGTCCAAACTCGACGACATCGCCTGCTGACAAAGCAACGGCGCTCGTAACGGGCTCGCCATTGACGAAGGTCCCATTGGTGCTGTTCAAGTCCTCGAGACATACTTGCCTACAGGCGTCACGCTAGCTGATGTCCTAGGAGTGGTGCGCCTACTTGGAGTCACGGCACACGGAGATCTTGGCATGCCTCTTGCTTATGAGCCCTTGGAAGAGTTCGCTCTCAATACAAATGTCACACCGCGTGTGACTCCGACCCACAATGTGCGTATCGACAATGCGCATGACGCGCGGTGGTAGCGCTTCGTCAAGGCGAATGAGCTGTAGTAGAGCCGCGAGCGAAGGAAGGGGCTCATTGGGGCGATCGGGTGCCGGTGGTGGTAAGTTAGCTGAGCTTCGCTGTTGGATCGATGGGAGCTGGGTTGGCAGCCCTGTTGCCTGCACGGCCGGTTGCAGCCGACTCAGAAAAGCCTTCTCTTTGATGAGTCGCTCCTTGGCTTTGTTGTGCTACATTCCATCGTGTTTGCCCCCGACCATTCACCAAGACATACCTTCTCCAGGTGGGCTTCATACCACTTGCGATTGGCAAACCGCCGCCCACCGCAGCGAGGCGCAAAGCACCGGTACTCAATCGTCTCCACGACAACGCGAACGGTCGGCCTGGGGAGCTCTGGAAGTGTCTCTGGACCGTCGTGCGTCAGGAACTTGGAGCTCGGTGGAGCTTGGGGGGCTGCTGTGGGTAGTCGCAGCGCTTCCGTGGGGGTGCACAACGACGCACGTTTGGACATCGCAGCGGCGGGTCCAATCGGTGGAGTAGCTAGCGGTATCAACGCTGTAGCTGAGGGCGTTGCCATGGGTGGTAGGCGGCATCGACGGCACCAACGCCGCTGCAGACGCATGATGTCGCGCGCCAAGCTTCGCCAGCGCTGGCGCGTGGTATACCGACGCAAGGACGCATGGCAATTCGCAATGGCTTTAGTTTGGCGCTGCCGTCCTCGCCAAGCGTACCAGAGCGACTGGATGAGCACGGCCGCGGTGACGACGACGGTGTAGCGATGGTGCGCGACGAACGACGAAATGTCCGCGACGGTCATCTGCAGCTGAAGGTGCTGGTGCACCAGGCGCGGCCGCAGCTTCGAGAGATCGTACTCGAACGGCGTGTGATCGAGGCTCGAGACTTGCAAGAAGGCCCGTTGGGTCGAGTCGATGCGCGCCGCGCACTTGACGCAGGTGTACGAGGCGGTGCCGAGCGAGTGGAATCCGCTATGGCTTTTATGAGTGCACATCAAAGCGGTGTCTGTCGCGGCCAGATCAAGGCGACAGGCAGCAACGAGTGCTTCCCCCGCAGCGAGACTATCGACCATCATTTTGTCGAAGCGAATTGAGAGGGCATACCGCGACCGCGCCTGACGCCAGCGCCGCTGCTCGTCGCGATCAGCAGTAGACCAGTGCAGAGAGCGCTGGAACGCATGCATGGAAAC
The DNA here is from genome assembly GCA_002081595.1 of Achlya hypogyna. Lineage (NCBI taxonomy): Eukaryota > Oomycota > Saprolegniomycetes > Saprolegniales > Achlyaceae > Achlya > Achlya hypogyna. The sequence continues at coordinate 2,031 of JNBR01000007.1, read as the reverse complement.
TGAGCTTCGGGTCGGTTGCTTGTGGAAGCAGCGTTGGAGCTGGACGAGGACCATCTGCCGCCGGCGAAGGACGTAGCCCGTGGAGCGGTGCGAAACGAAAAACACTTGGCGAGACGCTAGCCGTGCCTGCAGTTCGTTCATGACCTTGCGACGCTGCAGCTGGAGGCGCAGGTCGCGGCTGATGTTGTCCAAAATCCGTCGGCACCCGGCGATAGCACTTGACATGATGCTGCGAATAGACTGTCGCGCTAATCTATTTCCGATCGAGACACAGCGATTGCATGATGTGTGCTGTCACCTTTTGTCGCGGGGGAGAGTATAAATACCTCGACGCTTTCGCGAAATGCATTATCAAATGCATCAAAACGAGCTCAGCAACTGTGTTGTTGTTGAACTGAGTCTATTGAGATATAAGTTAAAAGAAGCGGAAATTCCGTGTTCTGTGGGCAGGCGCGTGTGCATTAGCGGTGCGAGGTGGCGGTCTGGGCACTCGTGGGTACAATGAAGGTCCGAGTCCACGCCTCGGCTCGAAGTGCGTGCTCTAGGCGGATGAGAGTTAACAAGAACGTGGTGGATATGCAGCCAAAACGAGGTGTGCCGCCCTGTGAGCGGCGGTGAGTGGTGTGACGTCGGATGTGTCGGGGTGAAAGACTTGTCATCGCACTTGAGCCAAATCGTGTACATCACACAAGCGTGAAGCTCAGCGACTCTGTTTCACATAGGCTCTTATCGTATCAGCGCTTCGTTCTTGAGGGGGCAACCCGCCGCAACGATGCCCTGTCCGAAACCACACAAGAGGCAGCTCTCGATCCAACTGGGTTGATGTATTCGCGAACTCTTCGACCACGCTGGAAACTTTCGAGATCGACACGGTTAGAAATAAAACAAAGCAAGGCACAGGCAAGTTGGATATATTGTATACATGGCTTCGAATTGTCAAAATACCGGCCGCTGAATTTGGTTACATGGCAACGTAGCTGTCGCCATTGTCGAGGCGGGTGGTGCGCGTGGTCACCAAGGCAACTCCGATTGCCACGGCGCACACAAGGCCCAGCAGCAGCATGGGGGACGACGACGACACGACGAGGAGCTCTTCGGGTGCCACGTCTGACTCGGCCGCCTCGCGCAGGCTGAGGAAGCTGCTGACGGGGCACGTTGCCTGCTTGCCGTTGCAGTATGTTGGTCGCGAGTACCCCACGGCCTTCTTGCACACAACGGATTTCAGGTAGCGATCAACACAGACGCCGAAGCCATCACAGAGGTCCTGGCCGTCGCAGACGTTGCCTTGACTTGTACCGGTGCACTTTGTCGACGGATCGGCGTACGTGTCGGGGGAGCAGAAACCCATGTCGCCTGTGCACGTGCCTGGGATGATGCATGCATTGCCGGTAGTCCCGCACACGGTGTCTGCCGGTAAGTATTCGTCGACACAATTGCCAAAACCATCGCAGTGGTCGACACCATCGCACGGGTTGTCGTTGCAGGTACCGGTGCATGTCTTTTTGGTGGATTGAAACTGATCTTTTGGGCAAGTCCCGCTGGTACCACTGCAGGTCTCGGCGACATCACACTCGTTAGCCGCTGGGCGGCACACGGTTGTCGACGGCAGGTACACGTCCACGCATTTCCCGTTGCCGTCGCACAGATCAATACCATCACATGGGTTACCGTTGCAGGTGCCTGTGCACGGTGTCGTCGAAGACTTAAACGCATCCGCCGGGCACAGTCCGCTGGTACCACTGCAGGTCTCGGCAACGTCGCACTGGCTAGCCGCTGGGCGGCACACAGTCGACGATGGCAAGTACACATCCACGCATTTGCCGTTGCCATCGCAGAGATCAACGCCATCACATGGGTGGCCGTTGCAGGTGCCGGTGCACGTTGTCGTCGAAGACTTGAACACGTCAGCCGGGCATAGACCGCTGGTTCCGGTGCACGTCTCGACAGCATCGCACTCGCCTTTGGCTGAACGGCACACTGTCGTTGATGGCAGGTAAACATCCATACAGTTGCCGTTGCCGTCACAGTGGT
>JNBR01001888.1:0-11695 GCA_002081595.1 Achlya hypogyna | reverse complement strand
AGGCACTGTGTCGAGAGCGGTCTGCTGTCAAACGCGGCATCAGGTACAAGTCGTCGGAGCGAGTATGGTACGTGAGAAGGCGTGTCAGGTTGCTCAACCTTTTGTGCTATCGCATGTGCGCTATGCGTGTGTCATCCACCATGCTCGTACAGCCTCGAGGTGGGATGTATGTTGTGCCCTACATATCAAACGCTGGCTGTGTTTGCGGTTCTGCGCTGCCATAACTACGGTTTGCCGGTGCAGGTGACTGTGCGCGCGTTCAAGTATCCTGCTCGTGGCAGACAGCGTCGGCGTGGAGTTCGCCCATCCTCTAACAGCCAAAACTGGAGACGCGACACGCGCTGGGAGTGCAAATCATAGAGCAACGTTGAGGTAGATGCATGGTTGGATTTGCATTGCTGATTATTCAATACGCATGCTCATGATGAGCAGCAGTGCGTTTGGCGTAATACATATCATTAAAGCAGGTTGTAGAGCTGGTACTGCGCCGAGAACGGACGTAGCCGTGCTCCAAACTGGAACACATCGTGCTTGATGGGCTTGTTTCGGTTCATGCCGAGTTGGCGTTCGACAGCCTTCTCCAGTCTCAGAGGCCTCAGAGCTTTCACCATGATCGACACGACGATCTTTGGCTCTTGTTCGAGAACCCACTCTCGGTCATCTCGTTCCAGTGAACGCATCAGTTCGTCGAGCATCTTTCCGATGCGGGAGTCGGCGTCGAGTATCGTTAGTCAAAACGGAGCGCCTTCTTCCAGCGCTTTCTTAGCACCTCCAAGTCGATGTGGTTAACCTCATGGGGTGCGGTCAACCACGCATTCCATGCTTCGTGGTGAATCAAAATGTAGACTGCATTTTCGAGCTTAAACTAACCTCGTCGACAGCGTCAAGTACTAGACTTAAATCCAGACGTAATCTAGAAAAGACCAGGTTAGAGAACACCAGAACGGCGAATACATCTGGTCTTAGGCTAACTTATTTGCGTGTACATAGCACTGCGAGGTAGCATGTTTGTCGATTCGATATCAGCAAAACACAAGCACGAGACGTTCGCTTGCAAGAGCGACGAAACCAAACTCTTATATCAACGACACGCCAACCATCACACCGGTGTGGCTGCTACGGGAGAGAGGTGTAGGCATGCACGTTCGTCATTTACATTCAAAGATGCTGGAACTCGTAAAGTACCTTACACGTACGCTGCTGCAGTCTCGCGTCTTTGCACGCTCATAAACTGCAGGTTGGGGTAACGTACGTCCCGTGCCAACGTAAATACAAATACTCGTTAGGTTCATGCTCGTCTAAAATAATGAAATGGAGGCTCATTGGCGAGAATGCCGATCATCCTCTATCGCTCAAAGCGCGAGACGCGCTGAGGTGCAAAAGCAGTGAGCGATGTTGAGGTAGATGCATGGTCCAATCGTATTGCTGATTCGAAGACGTATGCTCATGATGAGCAACAGGACGTTTGGCACGTACATATCATGCGTGCTCCAATGTGTTCGTCCTGCATGTACAATGTGACTGACATGGCGAGTGCCGTATAAAAGTGTAATGGAAGGAACTCGTCGATCAGGTGAGTATACCGAAGATGGAGTTGGTCAATTTGACGAACGCAATCGTGCGGAATGGCCGAAGATGTTGTGCGCAACAAAACGTGTGGTAGGTGGAGAGAAAAAGGTATCCTGCACCTTCCGGGCACTGGGGGATGCAAGAAAAAACCTATTATCCGTTCTACTCACTGTTTGAACATGTTTAATAGACCTCGATTCGAGAGATTGGTTCTTCGACCCATGAACAACCATAGCACCAGTGTCGTGCTCACAATTGTATACTAGGCCCAAACTTGTCATATCTAAAGTATCATGCGATACGACGTAGCAACTGATTACTTGACATGACGGAAAACCCACTCACATACCATGTAACGTTAGAAGTATCAATTAACTATGTACCGAAGCAACTGTTGTATGGTGAAGTGTAATACTATAATCGCCCTATAATATGCTCTTTGACGTAATAGTCGAGCGTATTGGGATGTCAATAATGTCTGCTTCTAGCGGTGCTTGAAGAGTAGACGAAGTGCAATGACCGGATCGCGAGACACACCTCTAAATGAAGGCCTTTGATACGTGGCCAGATTGGCTACCGCGCCATGCCGTTATACAGTAGGACTGGCAGAGGAAGGGCCCCGGGCTCATATAATGTTGCACGGGCTATAACAAAAGCACATTTTTGCCAACATAACAAAAAGACTAACGTGGAATGCAAACTATTATACATCATCAAAATATGACACCTAGTCCCAAAAGGCGCTATTGTGGTTGCCACGATCGTCCGATTCGTCGTCCGACATATCCCGGTAGTCGCACCGCCTACTAAGCCGCTCCTTGCGCTTGACCAAGTACTTCGCTTGAGAGGACTTGCGCCGTTTGTGAATACGTTGGCCGATAGCGTCGAGCCGATTCAAAAACTGGTTGTACTCGAGCATGTCGTCGCGAAGCGGGTGGAAGCGAATATGCACGTTAGTAAAGCCAACGCACAACTGGAGAAACATGTCTTAGTTGTCCCGGTTCCACGTGTAGCATGCACTTGCCAGACTCCAGAGCGTCTTGAGGCGTCCGAAAAAATTCTCCACGATGACATGGTCAGAAGAGATTTTGTCGTTCTCCTCGGCTTGGACCGCCGTGACAAGCCCGTTCGGTGAGTTTTTGAGCAGCGTAATGGCCCGGAAATGCGCCCGTAGCCCTTGGTACCCCTTATCGGCCAGAACTGACCTTTGGTTGGCGTGGTCGTCGGTGTACGGACCATTGTCGACAATGCGCTGCTCGTCGGGCCGCTTCGCGCGCTGAACAAGATGGAACTGTTTGTTCTCGCAGATGCTGATGTCTGAGATGCTTCCAGGGTGCGACGGCGATACGTTGATGGCAAAACCGTTTGGCAGCACCGAGACCTCGGTCTTCCGCCCGTACAGACCGTGCTTCTTGCTGAAGGCCACCTTCTTGGCGTCGAAGGAGCCGGTCGGGATGTGCGTTTGCTGAAACGTGACGTCGCCCCGCATAGTATGCACAAGGAAAGTTCTTGAAGGAGGTGCCAGAGGTGGCAAGCCTTCCCATAGTGTAGTTCGTGGCATGCGCGTCGAGGAACTTGGTCATGACGTAGGGAAGAATGATGGTCAAGAACTTGGTCACGCGCTTGGCAAACGTGGCCGACTTCTCCTTGAAAACCGCGCTTAATACGTCCCAAGAGCCACCATGCTTCAAGACGACCAAGCTCATGAAGAGGACGTCGCGGCTCGTGATGTCGGTCTTGCGCCCCACCCCAACGTTCCATCGGTTCCGGATGATAGAATGGAGCTCGCCGTATATTAGTTGGAATTCAGCGACCGAAAATTTCGTGAGCTTGAGGCAGACGCCGGGGCCTTGGCTATCGACAAAGCTGTCGAAGATTGGTGCGGGGCTGTCGTCATCACTTTCGTCGTCGGGCCGTTGGGTCGAGTAGCGTCGACGCTTGGCATGCTGCCGCTCCCGCATGTCTTCGAGGGCCTCGACGGCCTGGCCAATCGACTAGTTGGTTAGTCGCTGGCCAGGCCGAACGCGTCGTTGCTGGTGCAGCTGAGCGATGGGTACGTCGTCGTCTGAAGAAGCACTCGCTGGGCCGTGAGCGTTCTGGGGGGCACGATTCGGGCGCTGTTGTCGGCGGGGCATGGCAATATTGGAAATGAGAGTTTGTTCAGCAACATACTAATTGACTGCGTTAAGTACTATTATGCAGTATATTTGGTTTTTCGATACCATCTTGCGAGTAGATTATCCGGGGGAGTCGGAGATTGGATGTAGAATAGGCTGCAAAAACTATGCTTAAAGGTTTGGCAGCTTGTATTTTATTGGCTCATTGGTTTGGGATTGTATCATATGGTGTCATACTATAGTTGTCCTGTATCATGTTCCAGGAGCATCGAATGTCTCGAGTGGAGGACCGTCGTTGGAGCAAACCATCAAGTCCTCCAGATTCTGCGTTCCAAGCCTGTTGCGACGATCCGATTTGATCAGGTTCTGGAGAGAGAATGCTCTCTCGTAGTCCACTGATCCATGCGCTATAGTATATGATGTCTTCAGCAATACTAAAATGGACTTGTAGCTACTGCATACATGATCGTCCCGCAAACATGCAGCGAGAAACGTAGATGGGCAATATTCGGAAAACTAGCCAAGCACGTACATACGGAACTAGCAGTACCCATCGCACACAGCGCCTTCGTCGCCCACATGGCTCAAAAAGTGGTTGGCGAGCAGTAGGACGTCGTCGCGCCAGTCCGCGAGCGAGGTCGAGGTCGACATGTGGTTGGGATAGAGCACGCAAAAGGCGACAATAACGCTCGTAGTCGAGACGGGGTAGCGCGTATTGATAGCAGCCACGAGATGCGCGACGAACGCGAGGCACTCGTTGGGCACCTCGCTCACTTCTTCGATCAACATATCAAAGTTGACACCGGAGCCTTTGGCCATGTCGACCGCGGCAAGAAGCGAGGACGAGGCTTGTCGACCGACACATCGTTGCCAAAAGCCAGTTGGAGCTGGCGTACAGCAGCTGAGATGATTGGCGTGGCGGCCACGATGTTGAGTGCCTTGCCTTGGAGCTCCTTCGACAAGTTGTCGATGATGGCCATGACGTCGTTTATGTAGCAAATCCAGTAGTAAAAGGCGTTTGAGGCAAAGTACTTGTAAAGCTTCTTGGCGCCGACCATCTCCACGTCCGCCTTGATGACGTTGTGCACACACGGAAGATGACAAAGATGCTGTTGAGAGCGTTGCCCATAGACAGCCATCGCGTGAAACCGCCCTTGATCACGCATCGCCTTGAAAGATCAAGGGCTTCGATGGTGTCGTCCAAAGTAGCTTGGCGTTTTGTACTCTTGTTGAAGTAGGTGTGGGCGTCGCGCAAGATCTTGAGGCGCTCGTCCTCGAAGTCAAATACACTGTCTTCAAACGCTAGCTCGAGTCGGTGCGCCGTGCAGTGTAAAGTGATACGGCCCGGATACAAGTAAGTGCGTTGTGTTGCCACGCCTGTTCTGGTGCCGGTCATGATGGCTGCGCCGTCGCTTGCGAAGCTTACCAGCTGTGCACGTGAAAGACCGCTTTATTAAGCTTAGTTATGGGCTTATATCCAAAAAAATCAAGTTGTAGCGAGGCAAGCAGCGTCTCGATCGATCGCGCGGATGATAGCATTGGCCATGCCGTCGCCCAATGCCACCAATCCGATCACGACAATGCGCACGCGGCCCGACCCATCGACGAATCGGGCCATGACGATGAGGTTCTTTGACGACGCCACGTCCGTCGACTCATCGACCATAATGGAGTAGAAGACAGCTTCGGCAATAGCCGCAACGGACGAGGCCATGGTCTCGGTCGAGCAAAAGACGATCAGCTCCATCGCTGCTTGATTGTTGGCGTACGAGCGGTAGACGCCTGGCTGGGTCGCAAAAGGTTGTTCGCTGACGTAGGTCTTGATCGCATCGTGGACCAAGGACCATGTGCATCCAGCTCGCCATGAGGCGCGGCGGCAGGTTGTGGGCGGCAAGAAAGTATGCGCACCTCATGGCGCGCGTGGACTACTCCTTAAAGGGCATCTCCATGACGCCGTGCCTCAGTCGTTGTGACGCTGTTTGTTTGGGTTTGGATCGCGGCGTCAAAGGCTACCTTGAGCGCGCCCTTTTCCGCCAAAAACATTGTAGCCTTGAGGTGCCCCGCGCTTGCGCCGTGGTCCTTGACCGCTTGAGCCTTGAGGACCTTGTTCGGCCCGCCGACGTAGCCGCCTTGGGTAAACATGGACGTTACCTTGGCTAGTTTGCACGTGGTACAAAATATGGTACCCTTTGCCTCGTCGTAGACAAGCCATGGCCGCCCGTACTTCCATGATTGGTTGAAACCTCTCGCCATGGCGAATCGTAAATGTCTTCTGGAACAAAAGACAGATTGAGATATGTGCCAATGGAACAAATTTACGCGCATCAAGTCATTTCAATTTTGTGCCAAAGTGTGACATAAGAAGATATGGGGCACAAATTTCGGCATAAATTCGACCACTGCGCTGAAAGCAACCGAAAAAACACAAAAGTGATGAAGTAGTGTTTCAAAGTCGACCTTCAAAGTGATTTTGGGATGTACTGCGTGCAGTGCACTTTTGAATTTTCAATTCGTAGAACTCTTTCATCTGACGCTAACTGCTGGCGTGAACGTCACCGTGTCTCACATTCTTTAGTACCCATATTGGATCATGGGTACACATGCAAGCGCTTGTGTAAAACGTCCAATATTGTCGATGGAGTTTGATAGTCTGTGGTGTTTGATTTATTCTTAAACTAGCCGGTGATGGACAATGACTCGAAGAAGCTCAAGTGGACATTGAAGCCGCCGTGCGTGGAGTGGCCGAGTTGCTCAGTCACAGCCACATACGCGCCATGGGGTAGCTTAAGCCTACAGCGGCCGTTAATCATGGCTGCGAGCGTGAGCACGACGGTAGCCCGGTGCGCCAGTGAGAACTCTCATAAATGCAACTCATTTGTAGAATTGGAATTATAAGTCGTCGACACTATTGAGGGACCGACAGGTGGTATCTCGGCCAGGTGTTGGAGCCTTGCGGTAAAAATGGGAAGTTATACTACTAATTGCAATATAAAGTATCCAATGGCGCCAACAGAATGCTCTACATTTTTATGCGTTCCGCTGTAGAGCGATCGGAAGCCTGGAATGCACGATACTTTTCACCGCTTAATGGAATACCCCATCAAATGTGATGAAATGCTGCCAAACCGCGTAATAAGTTACCAGGATTGTAATGTATGACGACCAAAAATCAACCAGACGCAATCTCAGAAATAACTTGGATTGATCTCAGATGACAAAAAGGACGATTCTGAGGTTGCGTGACCTCCAATAATGCACGAGAAATAGCACGATGCGCGCAAATCATTTACAGCGACAGCCATTCATTTTGCCCACTGGCTTCAGATCCGAAAATGCGCCTCGTAATTTTTGCGTACCTCAACGCTCATCGTCCCGCAGGGCCCGTCGTGCACTGATTCTCACGTCGCTCTTGAGGCTCCGTGACTTCTTGCGCGATCGCAACTACTTGCATTCGTCGAGTCTTTTTCGCGACCAGGAGAGCGCTCCGTGGTTCACTTATATGCGCGTCGCGACGAGTCGTCGTTCATCTCTCTCGTCTCGATTCCGCCCGATGCGTTCGACGATCTACTGCGCGCTTTTGCGCGCCACTACGTTGTCGCCTCGTGCCCCGGGCGCCGTGGCCGTCCTTGCGCATACCTCATCTGCATTGCGTCTTAGAATGTCTTGCTGAAGACTGAGGTCGCGATTAGCAAGGCGTTGCGCGACACAGCCGGAGCTATTGTGTTGGCCGTCGCACGAGACGCAGCGAGCTTGGGGTCTTGCAACGCAACGCCGAGAGCCACTCGTTCACGGCGTCATCGGGTTCGTCGACGGTAAAACCTTCTGTGTTCAGGAGCCATTACAGGCTGAGTTTCAAAACGCGTATTACAACGGTAATGAAAATGAGATAATTGTGGCCAATTTATCCCGTGTTTATCGCGTAGGACGGCAACATTGCGTGTTTGTTACTGGCGTGTTGTGTTATGGCATTGATGGAACCCATATTTGTGGGCGCCACAACTGTCCAGGATCGTGGAACGACGGCGAAGTGAGCCGCAAGTTACAAACAAAGTTAGCTAGCTACGGCGTCATGTTACCTGGCCACAAGGGAAGATTATAACCCCGATAAAGGAAGGCGATATCGACCGCTACTCGGTCGCGCTACACCGAGGCGTGGAGGCTATCAGTGACTCGATCACGTCGCTTCGCCAAGCCGCTGTGGGGCATGGGTGTCACCTGTATACTATATCGACAACTTCTGCTACCGCTGCCTTACAACCAAGCCCCGCCGAGCTTTACGCCTTGACAATTTAATTCGGCTGTACAACTTTCGAGTTCGCAGAAGTGGAATAAGTCAAATCAAGAATGTATTTGACGTCTAGATTTTGTGTCGTACACCTAGTCTTCGTTCTGCATCGTGCCACCAAACATCCTAGATATCACTATCATTTGCAGTTGTTCAGCACGGTCTCGGCGGGCTTAATGCTGGCGACGTCGCTCATCTTCCTGTCGACGACGATCATTGTCGCGTAGTAATTGGTCGCGCTGCCATTGCGTCTCTCTTTCTTTACGGTCGCGATTACGAGCAGCTTCGCGGGCTCGCGCTCGGCCTCGCGCCTACCCTCTCTTTCTCTTCGAGCTCGTCCTGTAAGCGTTGAGATGTTTGGTCCATCATGAGCATCATCTGTATGATCGAGACCTCTTGGCCTCGATCTTGACCTGGAGCAAGGCTTTCTTTCGCAGCGGGAAGCAGGCTGTCAAGACTGGTACGCCGTTGCGTCGTCGCTGACATAAGGCCAGAAACTGGGCGGGCTCCAGAAGTGTTGCTCGTGCGGCTAATTCGCGCGGGCTCCACTTCGGACACACCGAGTCGGTTGGCGGGCTACGTACGCTGCTTGGCACCTGTAGCTCTGCGGCGCGAAGCTGCTGGTTGCCATTCGACAGTACGACTGCTACCGGCGGGCAGGCTGCCAGGCGTTAGAGCAACGTCGGTTTCGGAGACGCCTGTACTTCCGCTTCCAGTTACCGAGGCCCCCATCGGTCCTATCGTCAAAAGCTCATATGAGAGGTCGCAAAGGTCTATATATGTTTTTTTCGAAACAACGCAAGACAGGGCGTCATAGTACTGGAGAAGGGCATATTGGGGAGTAACGTTGCACTTTCTCTTGCTTTATAGGCATCACACTCAAGAATGCGAGGACCAGCATACTTAAATCAAGTGCATTTTTGGTGGTTGCTACTGTGTTGGAATGTAGCCAATCCCAGGCTCCTAGAAATCTCGTACATTTGGCCAAAATCTCGTGCATGGGCCTCCTAAGATCGTGTCTCGCGAGCTCAGGAGTCTGAGATTAATCTCAATTAATGAGATTAACCTCAAAGGAATCTCAGATTAATCTAAGATTTTTTTGAAGTTGTGATGTGAGTGATTTTCGGTAGTCATCCAATGGCAGATGGCTAATATGGCCGGTCCTACCATTCACAGCAGCCGAACGCAATTACAATTCAGAATGCCACCACCGCTCCCCCAGCATCGCCCTCACGGCCAATGACTATGCTGCCGCCTTAGACTACATCAAGCGCAGCCGTCCTCGTGCCCTCACGCACCACGAGCGCTGGATTATCCTAACCTACATGGGAAAAGAAGCCTATGGGTATCGTGCGCCTTTCAAGCAATAACGCCGTCGCACGTGCCAAGTACGTCGCAAACGTGACGGCTCGCCTTCAAGATCCTGCGTGCACAATGGTCTACACGGACGAGATTTTTATACAATACAACTCCAAGTTGGTCAATGACTGCCTCTACGACTCGAAGGACGAGCTCGACATGCCAACACAAGAAAAGGCACAAAGGCCGTCGACTTTGCTTTATTGCGGCAATTACAGACCTTGGTGTCGATCGCTCTGCGGTAGAGTATATATATTTAACTAATAGTGAAATTTAACATTTTTATATTCCTAATGTTAGATAATATGAGTCGATGTCTTTGAAGGGGGTAAGCAAACCAAAGAAAATCATCATCGCCATATCATCGTCGCCATGGCGGTATGGCGGTGGCTCGCGGCACGAGGTCCTATTAACACCGCCCGGCCATTCACGGCTGCAACCTATTGAGATGCTGCGGGCAAATGCCAAGGGCGCGCTGTGGGACGAAGTTACCGTGAAGATCGCGCCTTCGAAGTAGTGCACGAGGCCCTCGACGACGTCTTCCCCTCGGTCAAGCCCAAGACAATTTACGGGTGCGTCAAGAAGGCCGAGATAGAGCTTAAGGAGCTGCACTCGTACCTCGTGGGGATGGACGAGATGAGTGGCGACAGCAGCAGCGCCGAGAGCGCTGAAGTGAGGGTGCCAATGCGGGCGAAAGCTCGTGGGAAATAGTGACGACAATGCGATTAACGATGCAACAAAAATATGTCGCCGTTCCTCTGGACTCATTACTGGCTGATGTTTTTTGTGGCACAGCACCTAGAGTCCAGCACATACACATGCATCAGACGGGTAAACTATGGCTTTCTATACTTTTGACCTATCGGTCCCTCGATAGTGTCAACGACTATAAAGAGGAATTTTTCCTTTCCTCTGGTTATCTACCATACCGTTAGAATTCCGACACGCCAGACTGGTTTCGACACGATTCCGACATATTGCCGCCCAGTATCCGGAATACTCATGTTTGTCTCGCCATCCGGCCAAGCAAATTAATATAGAGTCCATACTGGAAATACATCACGGAACGAAAATAATTTAGCGCGAAACTATCGTCCAAAGTATCACCCGACATCATCTCCACCACCTTTCGATACAGAAACAGGCGCTGCTCCATCTCCTGCACGCGGACCGTAACTTTTTCGTCCGAGCCTGCATCGCGAATGACTGCCGTGTCATGGGTTTCGGGCGCTGCTTGCGGTGCCTCTGCCGTGCATGGGAAGTCCCCGCGTGCCTTGAGCAAGGTTGACCATCCGTGGAATTGTTAATAGGGAATTCCGGTAGACCGAGTACTCCTTCAACGAGAGTCACGACTGGTGCCGAGTCGTTCAACGTCTTCCGCTGAGGGTACGCATGGACAAGGTACGCCGTCATTAAATCGAGGATGCGAAGAGCGACATTCAAGCGAGCGTCTTTCTCGCTCATGCACGCAGGAACACACGAGATCACGAAAGAACCGTGCATCGATTCGGCTCTGCTCGTCAAGTATATCTAAATCAAGAAATGCCACATCGTCTGCTGGGCACCATCCACGGAGGACCTTTGCATCGGCTTGATCTTCCTGTGTCGTGTTGAAGACGTAGGCAAAGCCCTTGCTCATGGTAGTCATGCTCCATGAGCCCCGATCGAAAAGCCATTGCGCGCTGTGCAAAGCGTAGCCGTTGGTGTGCTGCGCTGTGCCTCGTTGAAACAAGTGCAAGGTCAAGACACCTAAACCCCTACAGTGGCGGAAGAAATTTAAGGCACTTTTTTCAGGGGTAGGGTAAAAACCTTGCAAACTTTTATGCTTCAAAAAAATATACGGAGAGGTATCAGGGTTTCTGGGTTCTCTCTATATATTAATATATTTGTCTCCAAAAGTTTATAAATTGGATTGTGGGTTCAAATCCCACCAGCGACAACTAAGGTTACAGTACGAGGCAGAATAAGCGAGACAGTGGGATGTTCACGCGCAGTGGCCGTTTGGTCAATCTCAAGAACTCACAGTTCTCGATTTTTGATAACCTGCACGACTGCATATTGGCCTTAATGGTATGGTTGTTAGGGTGCTGCAGGTTACATCGCTTGAAAAGCCAGCACCAGACATTGCAGCATGCGAGCCGCACCTCGGCCTGACCTCGGCCTGGAGCATTTTCTGTGCAAGAAGTCGTCCGCGCGTCGCAAGAAAGCGCAGCTTTGAGCTAGCAATCGCAATCACACATGTGCATTTTACGACGTTTTGCCTGTCACCACCAATGAAGTTTTGCACCGTTTATGCTTTCCATTGTCTGCACTATGTGAATTAGTTGCATTAAAAGTTATCTACGATCTGGGCTTTGGAATAGCC
>JNBR01000006.1:114103-202012 GCA_002081595.1 Achlya hypogyna | reverse complement strand
CGCGGTTGGCGTACTGGAGCTGGAACCGCGTCAGGTTGTAGCTCTCCCAGTGCTTGATCTCGTCCGCTATTGAGACCAGCGAGTGCTCCTCGATAGCGTCGACCCACGCGGCGCCGGCGGGCGTTGTCGCTACGGCGGCCGCGATCTTGGTCGTAAACGAACCGCCTGATGCAACAAGCCACGCGGCGACGTCGATGTTGCGCAAAACAGTCTCGAGGTACACGGCGGCGTTGTTCGCGTCCCGCCTCTGACACCGCCGTAGCCGTGCGCTGGTGTGGGCGAGCACCCAGCGCTGCTGCAAGTCGACCCAGCAATAGGGCGTGAGCATATACGAGACAGCGCTAGGCGCGAGATTGCGAAGACCAGCGATGGCGACGGGCAGCGTCGTAAGCTCTTGGTACAGTAGAAGGCGAGGGTACGAAGGGTTGATGCCGACTTGGGGTAGCTGCCAGATGGCAGTTCCCGGCGCTAGTAAGTTCAAAGGAGTGGGCAACGACTTGTCGTGAAGGAGCGAGAGTTGATCGTTGAGCAGAGCCCCAAGGACGCTGAGAGTGCAGTTGGACTCAAAATCGGGCCAAAACATAGCGTTTTCGAGGTACGGTGTGCACAGAACGAGGGTGACGGCGCTGAGCGCCACGGAGCTCACGACGTAGATCCAACCGGCCAACTCCCGGAGGCTCTCCACAGTGCAGGTCTGGGCGCCCGGTCTCGGCCGCGGCATCAGCCTTCGGTCGGAAACCGCGCGTGGTTTCAAAACTGTTCTGACTTGCAGCATTGCGACTGAAACCCTCGAGGGATGGAAGAAGGACGGCCTGTCGCCTCGCCATCGCTCGCCATGATGGCGCGCCCGCGATCGAAACTTGCATGGCAACGTCGATCCTCTGCAGCGTCAATGGCGTCGGCATAGCATCCTAGTCTCTCCATGATGTAAGCAGGGACGTGTACATCGTGATCGCCAATGCCCCCCATGACCTTCGGAGCGCTTAGCACTGCGTACTCATCTCAGCCGGTGTATGCATGACAGAGGCTGCGCGAGGCGCCAAGAGCGCATACTATCAACCACCCCAAAGGAATGCGTGCAATGAAAGTGGGCAGGTCGCCGCTAGCGATTCGTCCGTTGGGCCGCCGTGTCCTTGGTCGAGGAGAGAAATGAGCTCTTCAGTTGTCCGAGGAGGTAGACGTCAGCGCGCACGAACGCCCCATGCGGACGTAGCGCGTGGCCATAGCGCGATCGTTACAGGTGTTGATGAAGAGGCGTAGATGTATAAGGTATGTTAGTCGGTTAGGGCTTGGACGCAAGCAGTCGCCGCAGTTCGCCCGCTTTGTGCATGTCGACGATGGCGTCGCTGCCGCCAACAAACTTGCCGTGAATGTAGATCTGTGGTAGCGTCGGCCAGTTCCTAACGAACATGAGCTCGACGATGGGCGCGGGGCATCGTACGAGAAATCTTTGATGGCTTGCCGCAGCTCGGGGCTCTCGAGCACGTTGGCGGTCCCGAAGTCGACCTGCAGCTCCTTAAAGATCGCCACGACCTGTCCAGAGAAGCTCTCTTCCGGCGCTTCCGGCGTGCCCTTGATGTACAGCATCACGTCGTGGGCGTCCACCTGCCTTTGGATCTGCTGGTAGATGGACATGGGAAATAAGAAAATGTACGCTCCGGCCCACGGCAGTTATGTGCATATCACCCGGGCCAGTTCTCCGTCCTGGCCGATTTTGACGCCAACGGCGGCTGGCGACTGCGCTTCGATGGGCATGGCCGTATTCTACCAGCCACTCGCCCGACGCTTCCTGAGGGGTCGCTGCTCCCATCGGCTCGTCTGCCGAGGCCACGACTACGGTACGCCGTGCGCTGCGTCTCGACCATGCATTTCAACCTGCGAGGGATGTCCGTGGAAAGTGGCCGGCGGGCCACTGGAGACACCGAGTCCGACCATGCCATTACCCACAATGAGACCAGCGCCGGGTTCGACCAGCGAGCGACAACCCGCCCCCTGCTTCTGGCGCAACGGCCACAGTGGGATCCGCGCCGGCATGAAACTGCGACGCCGTCATTACGATGGCGCTTCCGACCACATCTTGAGAGTGCCGCACCTCCGACACCATCTCCATTCCACTGGACCGCGCGACTCGGTGTACTGTAAGACACGATGCGCGCAACGACCTTAGCAGATGTGATGCGTGTCAAGTCTCCGAGGGCGCGAAACGCAACGGTGGCACTTCACAATGTTGTTTGCGTCAATGGTAGTGTGGCGCGGCAATGCAGATCCCTCAAGCTTACCGCAGCGACCTGACACCCGCTTCGAGCTGTCAGTAGATCAGCGCTCGAGTGCCTCTTCAAAGGTGAAGCAAAGGGCCAGCGGCACTCAGCGTTCGATGCACTTCATGGCTTTTGTGCCCCAGCGCCGACGATAGTGCGCTGTGTGGAGGAAAGAAGACAAGAACATAACGAATGGCATGGCTGGTAGAAGTTACGACGCCAGCGGCTCAACGGCCCTCGTGAGCATGCACAAGCGTATGGAAGCGCGGTTGCCGTACGTAAACATGTGCGGGAAATCGCACGGGACTTCGTCGTACACGATGCCATGCGCGTGCAACTGGTCGAGGAAAGCTTGAAAGGTGGTTTGGTTGCGGATTGTAGATGCAAAGATGGCTGACGTGTTGGGGCGCGCGAGAAACGCCGCGAGGACGCGCATGAGGTCTGGAAACGACGCGACATCGTAGACACAGTCGCCGGCGATGAGCACATCGAAGGCCGCCGCGTCGGTCCAGGTCCACGTCGTCCAGTCAAGGGCTGCGGTGTCCACACTGCAGCGCAACATGTTACGGAAGGCATTGAGCTCAACGTTGTAGCGGAGATTCTGGAGCACTTCGGGGGCGTAATCCGTCACGAGAACGTGCGCGGGGGCGGGGTGGTTCGCTGCAAGCACGAGTCCTGTGAAGCCCGCACCGGCACCGAGCTCGATCACGCGCTTGTGGGCAAACACATTCGGGTGCGCGAGGGCGTACTCAGCAAGAAAGAACCCGGCCTCCCAAAGCTTCATACCCACTTCGTTGTGGGCTGTGGCGACGCGGCAGGTGATGGCGTCTGTGCGTCCCGCGCCGTCGAGGCGGAGGCGGTACGACACGTGGTGCAACTCGTCCAGACTGTTAAGGTTCTTGTTGCTCGCGATGCGTTCCATGAGCTCGGCCATGAGCTCGTCCGAGATGTCGCCACCAGCCGCCTCAGCATCTACGCAGTGTTGGCGCCGGGTTCGCGCTCCAAGGAAAGGCTACCTGCTACGTAGAGCTTGACGATGCGCAAGGTATACACTTGCTTTGGCGCGTACAGGTCACAAAGTGGGTCGCGCAATACTTCGGTCACAAACGCATCCTGGCGGATGAAGTTGTGATGACCATCAAGCGGAAGTCGCCGTAGCGACTTGGGCAGGACGTACTTGGGTAGCGAGCGAAAGGTACTCAGGCGTCGTGCGCAACGCAGCCATCACGTCCTCGACGGGCTCCATTTCACGGTACATGCGCAGGAGCGCTTCCATGGCGATCTTTTCCCAGGTAATTTCTGCTTGACCGCCAACGATTTCGGCAGGCGCGACTAAAAACACGCCATTATCCTGAAACGCCAACCAACGTGCAGTGTTGTACAAGGCGTGTGGTACATTGCATTCCGCTCATAAGTTGCAAAGCCCAATGACTTCGTTATGCCATCTGAATACAACGCATCAGTCCAAAGAGCACGGCTGGAGCCTCATGCAAACGAGTTCACGATGGGTGTTTATAGTGCATCGAACTGCCTGCTCTAGTCTGTGTCGAATTCAAGTCTCACGAGCAGCTAAATTAACGCAACTTGTAGAAACTACCAACAAAGCCGCGATGCTTCAGCAAAGGTGCGGCTCCACAGAGTGCCTACACCACCATCCCCGATGTGCGCTTTGAATAAGGCACCAGCAGGGCGTTCCAAAACGCTGTGCTGTCAAGGGCGACACCACGTTGAACCCATTTTCCTCGAAACTTGGCGTGGATTTAGCCCGCGAGGCGTGGAAATGAAAGGTGGAAATGAGCCCATACGTTTTGAAGGCCCTGGGATTGGTTAAATTTCCTTGAAAAGTGACCAATCCCAAGGCAGAATCAGTGATCTGACTGGAATTTCAGCGAATCAACGTAGCGCACCTGCCTCCACCACAGTTGGTTTCAGTCACTTCAGATTTTTCTTTGTCGTAAAAGCCATGGTTGATGCCAAGTTCACCGTCGTGAAGACCGCCAAGTACTCGGTCCTGCACCCCACCAAGGGCTGCAAGCCCATGAAGGCCGTCGCCGCCCCCAAGGCTGCCCCCAAGGCCGCCCCCAAGGCTGCCACGCCCAAGGCCGCCCCCAAGGCCGCCACCCCCAAGGCCGCCGCCAAGAAGGACGACGACGATGATGACGATGACATGTTCGGCGACGACGACGAGGAGGAGGATGAGGCCGCCAAGGCCGCCGCCAAGAAGCGCGCTGACGCCGCTAAGGCCTCGAAGAAGGAGAAGGCTAAGCCCATCGAGCGCTCGCAGGTCGTCATTGAGGTCAAGCCATGGGAGGCCGAGACCGACCTTGAGGCCCTCGCCGCCAAGATCAAGGCCCTCGAGGTCAACGGCCTCACCTGGGGTGAGAGCCACAAGCTCGTCCCCGTTGCCTTCGGCATCAAGAAGCTCCTTGTCCAGTGCATCATCATCGATGACCTTGTGCTCCTTGATGACATCACGGAGGCCATCGAGCAGTTTGAGGATGATGTCCAGTCGGTCGATGTCGCCTCGATGAACAAGATGTAAATAAGTAATTCAGTATCCCTCAATGAGATTCGTGGCTGCTACGAAACTCGACCCTGTGCTTGTATTCTTTGAGGTCGAAGATTGGTCATGTGCCATTACGAGAAGATCTGTGTCTCATTGTCTCCATGAGGATAAAGGTACTTCTACAGTAGAAATTCATGCGGAACGGATTGCTTCCATGTACTTCGCCTTGGTTGAATCGAGCATGATTAGATGCCCCTCTCAACGTGAAAAGATGCGCGCGTTGGGCCCGATCCCTTGGGGCTCGTCAGGCTAGTAAAGTTGTCTGCGTCGGTGGCCGCTGGTCTTGGAGGGCGCCGGACGCTTTCAATCGAAGGCGTGGTCGTGTAATGGAACTGCAGCGCTGCAAATGTAAGCCAGGCCACCAGCGTCGCGGCAAAGTAGGCCCACCAGATCCCGGGCATGTCGTAAGGCTTGCCGGCGCGAAGTCCGTCGAGGAAGGCAGCGATGCTACTAGGCGACGGGTAGTTTCCCACGAGGTTGCCCACGCCGAGCACGAAAAAGTACCCACCAAGAAAAGCGGTGCAGAGTATGACAACAAGACGCTCTTGAAGGTATGCCGCAAGCCCCGTCGTGAAGCCGAAAACCGCCATCGCGATTAAGACGGGCACTTCGGGGTGCGCCGGGTACAATCGCATAAGAAAGAGGGCCCCGATGAACGCCCCCAGGGCGACGCCCGCAAAGACGCCAAGCACGAGAATGCCGAAGCGAAATAGAAAGACCGCGGTGGTACCGAGGAAGATAGCCGCGATAACACCAATGGCCAAAGACGCCGAAAAGACAAAGGTTTCGTGCTCAAAGCCAACGTACCCGGCATTGAAGCCTAGCACGAGACCGATTGCGAAACCGGCGCAAAATACCGCGAGCTGCATGAACCGGTAGCCAACGAGGCCCAGGGTGAGGCCCACGGCGGTCGCGACACCGTAGACGACAGCGGGCGCAATAGTCGAGATGGGACTGCTGCTGCGAACGGCAGCAGCTTGGGAGTCGGATGCGGAAAGGAGATTGACGCCTCGCGTCGAGGGCTCTATGAGCCCGAGAAGAAAAATTGACACCACGATGCAGCCGAGGACTGAGACAGTGACATGCAGCAAGCGCCGCGCCTTGGGACGCATACACGAAGAATTGGGTCCCTGCACCCGCTTGCGCATCGAGGCTGGGCCCAAGAGGGGTTCGTCTGGGTAACTCGACAGGAACATCTCGAAACTACGCGAGTCAGCAAGGGCCGATATTTGGCCGCCAAAGGACCTCACCAAATATCTCCCCTTCGCTGCAATTGTAGCTATTTTCGCAAACCAATTGAACTCGTGCCAAATAGCTCAAAACTCGCGACGTTTGGCAATATGGTCGTGTTTCTCTTGATTAAAATATGCACATTGTCAGCGCCAGTTTAGATATCTAGATGAAACTGCACAGGAAAGGATGCCATGGTGATGGCAACGCCAAATGAAATGTACACACCAGGATGCCCCATAAGCTACGATGCTTTCGTGTGCATGCGACCAACGCAGTCGCAGCCAACGTAGACAATACGTCGAGTCTAGTCGTCTCTGGCGGGCAGGCAGGCTACCGGCGGCGCATTTCGCATTTCAAGACTTGTTTTCGAGTTCAACACCAGATGAAATGCTGGTTGTATATGCTGGTTGTATATGGAGGCTTCAGGGCCATTGCGACTGCATATCCCTCCTCGTACTTCACAAATGCGTGTACGTCCTAGCGCGATGTTCTACCACGTGCTGGCGAGGTTTCCATGGTTATCTTATATATCTTAGGTCTCTATTGTGGCTCTACTTGGCGCGCACTTGCTTCCATTTGTACACGGCAGGTCCGCCGTCGACGCCGTCCGCCACCTTCATCTTCTTGCCCTTGGCCTGCACGTTGCGTTCGAGGTCGAGCACCTGTCGCATGCGGTTGATCTTTTGAGCGCGTTCAAGACGGTCGCTCATTTCCTGGTACAGCTTGTTGCTCTTCTTGACCTTGACGTCAGGCAAGTTGAGGCTTTCGAGATCCCGCTTGCGAAGGCGGTTGGACGCGCGATCGACAAGTTCGGGCACAGTGTCAAAATGTTCTGCGGCATCAAACGATTTCAGCGCTGTCTCGTCGTCCACGAAGACGGTGTGTTTGTTTGGCTTGTCCATGTCGATAAAATGGGCTGTCGCGGAGAGCTTCTTGGCTTTAGACGTGTCAATAGCCCGTTTCATGTGCATGTACGCCACATCTTGGGTTTTCATGACTTTAAGGACATCGGCCGTGAGCTTTTCCCGGTGGTTATTCGTGGACACGTGCTTGCCGTCCACCGTCGACGAGCTGTTCATCTTAAAGTAGAACTCATCCGGGTTGCGCAGTGCCGCCTTGAGCTGCATCGTCTTGATGCGCTTTTCCTTTGAGTGGAAGTCCCGCGCACGTTGGACATAGTCCTTGTGCTTCTCGAGAAGGCCAAGACCGAGCTTCTTGCGCTCAAGCGGCTGCCCACGCTCCTTGTGTTCACGGCGCTTGACTGCGTTGCGGAGCGACGACATGCTGCGGATTCCGAAAATGGTTTCGAACCAACCATTGGGGCCTGGCTTGAGCCACTGCACTTTCAGATTCGGACATTGCCTGATTTTAAACCAAATAATACATCGACTAATTACACACAACTAGGTCTAACAAAAAAAAAACCACTCAAAGGCAGCCACAATATCATGTATTAAACACATCGTTGGCTCGCCAAACGCAACTTTTGTAGCCCACCCCGCAGCAAGCTGGTAAATGCAAGCAGGCTCTTAAGGATATATTGCCTATGTAGCCTGCCATCAGCTACAAGAGATAAATTTGGTGTACACTAGCAGGCGTGGCGGGGTTCGGACTCTCACCTGCAGGGCTAGGAGCGCTGACCAGCTCTACGATAGGTGCGTTTAGTTTGTGGACCTATGATGAGGGTCAAGATGAATAAAACACCTGCGAGACCTGCGCGTTTTTGCATTCGACATGTTGCTTGGAAGACGCGCCGTTCGGCCGGTCATCGCACACGTCGGCGCCAAGCGCTCCGTCGCGGCCTTCTCGACTACGCCCGTTAATCTCCCCGAAGGTTCGGGCGTGGATGTCCAGGCTCTCACCGGTACGTGTGCCGTTGAGGTGCTGCCACTAACACGCCTGCTCCAGAGATCATGGGCGGCGGGCCCGCTGTCGAACCACTGTGGATTGTTCACGCCGCGCAGAATGTCATCGAGACGGTGCACGCAACAACAGGTCTGCCCTGGTGGGCCACGTTTGCGGTGCGTCTGTCGCGTCTTTTGTCCATGGCACTCACACGTTCGCAAGGCGTCGGCCGTCGTCGTGCGCGGTTCGCTCTTCCCCCTCCTCGTCTACCAGATCAAGGCCATTGAACGGTATGCATGCTTCGCTAAACTCTCTTGAAGCAACTCATTCCAACGCAGCATGGCAGAGGCCAGCAAGGACGTCAAGACTGTGTGGAAGTCGTATTTGTATGCACGTTTGTTCCTGGTGCGCCCCGCGCATAACCCATGCCTCACTCGCTCTTGTAGCCCCCGGGCCTACCGTCAAGCCAAATCGACGCACTCAAGCAGCTCCAAAAGGGCGCCTCGGTACGTCCCGCCGCTCGGGCTTGACTCACGGCCACTAGCTCTCGTTCGAAAAGCACAACACGAGCCCGCTGCAGTGCATCTCGGCGCCCGTGGTGCAGATACCGAGTTTCTTCCTCATGGCTTACAGCTGCCGTGGACTCGTGCGCTCGGGCGTGCCGGGCCTGGACATCGGCGGCTTCGGGCCGTTCCTGAACCTCACCGAGGCCGATCCGACCTTCGTCCTGCCCGCGCTGGCCGTTGCCTCCACGTACCTCAACTTTGAGGTGACACTCTGCCGGCGGCCGCGCCTCACGCTTTGCTAGCTCATGGGCTCGTCCAAGATCAAGCTCCTGGACTGGCTTAAGGGCAAGCTCCAGTACATCCCTCTCATCTCGTTTCCATTCGTGTGCCAGCTGCCGCAGGTACCGCTTCCGCGCTGCGTGGCTTGACGCGCACTAGGGCGTCTTCTTTTACTGGCTCGCGTCGTCGTGGTTCTCGCTCGCGCAGTCGCGGCTGCTCAAGGTCCCCGCCGTGCGCGCGCGGCTCGGGCTCAAGCAGCTGCCGTCACCGTCGGCCGCGCTCTCCAAGACCCTCCAAGCCGCCGTCGACAAGGCCCCCAAGG
Source organism: Achlya hypogyna (assembly GCA_002081595.1). Classification (NCBI taxonomy): domain Eukaryota; phylum Oomycota; class Saprolegniomycetes; order Saprolegniales; family Achlyaceae; genus Achlya; species Achlya hypogyna. Next base: position 193,003 of record JNBR01000006.1, on the reverse strand, counting down.
CTCCGTAGGCACAACGTCGCCAGCCACACAGTCCATACGCGGTATATAAAATCACACACAACCCTCGTCACGCCTCAGGCACGACCACCGGTGGCCTTGCCCAGTCCAGAACTTCAGGATGGAAGCTGCTGATGTCTTCGAGCAGCAAGTCGACGAGCGCGTCCTTCGTGAGCTGCTCGTCGGGGATGTCAAAGTTAAAATCGAACGGTGGTGATGGGTGGATGTCGGTCGGGTCGTAGAACGCTTGTAAATACGGGTGCTGGAGCGCTTCAGCGACCGAGATGCGCTTGTCAGGATTGAACACGAGCATTCGCCGCAGTAGATCCACCGCCTACGACATGCATGTGAGCGCGCGGCGGCAGGGTGAATAGACCTCGGGGTTGGCGGTCGGAAATGCATCTTCGAGCTTGGTAGCTTTGTAGATCGGGAGTTTGGTCAGGAATCGCAGAGCCTTGGCGTTCTTGACAAACGCGACCTCTTCCTGCTTGGGCGTGCCAAGAAACTTGATGATTAGCTTGAGCTGATGGATGTAGTCGTTGCCGGGAAAGAGCGGCTCGCGCTGCATCATCTCGGCCAGGATGCACCCGACCGCCCTAGGGCCTCATGAGCTACCGCCAGCCGCTTCTGGAATTACCACATGTCGACGGACTCGGTGTAGTTAAGGCAATTGAGCATGATCTCAGGGGCCCGGTACCAGCGCGTTACGACGTACTCGGTGAGCTCAATGTTCTCGGGGAAGCCCCCACGGGCGAGGCCAAAGTCGCAGATCTGGTCGCGGTCAGCGTCGCCCTAGAGGATGGACTACCTTGAGGTCGCAGTTGGCGTTGAGCAGAATGTTGCTGGGCTTCATGTCGCGGTGAATGACACCTGTCATCGACGGTCAGAAGCGGCGCAACGACCAGCAGACGTACCGGCCGAGTGGATGTGGTGCAAGGCGCAGAGGATCTGGTAGAGGAAATACTTGACATGGTCGTCGGACATGGGCTGCATCGAGTAGATTACTTGGTGCAGGTCCGTCTCCATGAGCTCGGCAATGATGTACATGTCCTCAAAGGTCTCGCGAGACGGTGGCGGCGGCAAGTCAAGCAGCCGCGTGATGTTCTTGTGCTCAAAGTGCCCCAGTAGCCGCGTTTCCCGAAGAATGCGTTTGGCGTCCACAAGATCCTCGAAGATGCCTGCGATCTTCTTGATGGCAACGCTCGTGCCGTTGGCGTGATTCTTGGCCGCGATCACGGCGCCGTACGCGCCAGTGCCGATGGGCTTGAGCAGCGCGTATTTGAGATCGAGCGTGAAGAGCTGCCCGCTCGCGCTGAACGAGTGCACGTTGGCGCGGCTGAGGTAGTTTCGCACCAGCCCGGGCGCAACGCGGGCGACTGCGAGTCATCAGTGGGACGCCCTTTTGAGAAGTAGGGTACCTTTACGCGAGGCCTTGAAAACGGCGTCATGAAGCACAGATGCGGGAGCCGGCGGTGACGTGATGCACGTCTCGGGGCTCATGACCTCGGGCTCGGAGTTGTTCCCATCGTCGCTCTGGTTTCCCGTGTCGTGGTCGCTCTCGCCTTCGTAGCAGTCGTCTTCGTTGTTGTTATCGTTGTTGCTGCAGTCGTCGCAGCTGTCGTGGATGGTCACGTTAAGGTCATCCTCGAGCGCTGCGGTCTCGACGGGTGTATCCTTCGCCGCATGGAAATACGCTGCAGGGGGTGGCACTGTGGCACTCCGGATGTCCACAGCGACACGGTCGTCGACGTAAGGTAGTGCGTGCGTCGCGACTTTGCGGGGCTTTTCGAGTGGCGGGGACGGGTGCGCGACCTCAAAGATGGCTGTTTCGACGGCACAGATCCAGCGTTCCAGGGCGCGGGCTTCAGTCGTCGCGAGGCGCAACGGGTGTGGGTGGTGCGGACGAAGCAGCTCCATGGCATACGGCAGTTTCCCCTCCGTGCAATCGCTGATGTCTCGGACAATGTCGTCAGCCGAAATGAGCGTCTCGTTCAACAGCGTGAGGTCCGTTGCACTCTTGTATTGACATAGTGACCATGTGTCAGAGCGTAGAATAAAGTACGTGGGCTAGCCACGCGCATGGGGTAAGATCCAGCCTCTACATAGCGCATGCATGCGTACCTTGGTGGGGAAGTATTTGCTGGCCGAGAGTTTGGTCAAAGCCCCCTCCATAAGCACGACGTCTTCCGAGAAGCTCATGGGCGAATCGAGGCCATTCTCCCTCTTTGCAAAGAGCCGTGCAATCGTCGTCTTGTGCCGCGTTTGGAAGACCCGCCGGCCACCAGAGTCCGACGTGACGCTGGTGCTCGGGCGGCGCATGGCGGTCGTTTCGGTCAAGCGAATAATTAGACCCAAGCCCACCCGCTGGCTTCACTTGGTTTCAGTATGCGCCTTGTATCTTGCGCCACGCCCGAGATCTTTCCTTCTTTTTGACCAATCGCATGCGTCGCGCCTGGAATTCGCGTAACCAGTACCGCCACGTGATATCGGGTGGTGCCGCCCCGCTGCCGACTCCTCGCTCGCTCCGACACCGACCCGCTCGCTGCGCATGGACTCGGTTGCACATGCAGTGCCACGCTTCAGGAAACACTCTTTGTTCGGCACTCAGCCGCGCTGTCCACAACGAACTTCAACGAACTACGACGTGGATAGTTGCTCACAACGATTGCACCTTGCCATCCCAACTTCAACTACAGTGCAATTTCGAATGCGGCGGCGGGCCAGATGCACGCGAGTTTAACATTGTGGAGCCCTCCATCCCTTGGAGGTGTTCCCGGGGACAGGTTGCTCTGAGTGGTCAGCAGCGCAGTGCCTTCAACCACTGAAGCGTGGGACTGCAGCGCCGATAGTACTGAATACGCGAATTCGTCCTCGGCAGCCACCAATCAGAAGCGCCGATGGACGAAATATTTCGACGAGTGCTTTGCCCCAGAACCAGCTCCACAGCCGCCAGGCGGTTGAAGCGCCATCGCGTGCTGGTCGCCATCGCGTCTGCTGGCCGTCTGTCCCCTGACAGGGCCGTCGCGCAATGCATAGTCTGGAGAGTGGCGGCGGCTGGCGTCGAGCATCAGTTGCCACGTGGACGGGCGGGATGTCGGCGGGTTGCGGGTGACGCCATTGAGGCTACGTTGCAGTAGCGCACCGGGAAGACCACGGGGCCCGTCTTTTACGTGCCATGGAGTGATAGCCATCGTCGCGGTCCGATCCACTGAGTGTTACTGCCTTGAAGATGGCGCGTGACCTGGGTGACATACCTGGCTCCGAGCGACCCTGGATCCTTTGGGCGATCTTCCAGCGTCGGCAACTCCCGTGTCGTCCTTGAGCTCTCCAACAAGCGCGACCTTTGCCACCGATTTGCACGTGATTGCATCTGTCGAAGGGCTCCTGATGGCTCCAGACCAGGGTCACTAGCTGCCTGGAGCCCCGGGTGCGACGCACACCGCTGATGATTGGCGCGACACAGGGGTGGACGTCCCCAAACGCCCATTGCACCTAGTGCTGCGCGGGACACGAGTGACGCAGGGTGCCGTCAGGATCTGCATCGACCAGTGCTCCAAGCACTCCAACTTATCTATCGTACGCGTCCCCATTGCTCTCTGTCCCTCGCCCGTCGGGCCGCTTCGCTCGACTTCCCCTCAGCGACCTGTTGTGAACGGCGTCGCCGACTGGAATGACTCATGACAGGTCACTCTTAAATACGTTAGCGCGTCTAGTTTTGTTTCATGATGTGATTCACGCTGGCCGTGGCAATGTTGCGAAGCCAGGCGCTGAGCTCCTGGAGCACCGCGCGCTCCTGCTGCTCGCCGCGCCGATCGATCTTCTTCACGGGCGTTTCCGCGAGGTCCTCTGTGCACCACAGTGACTCTGCCGACGGCGACGCCGCCGTGTGCACCGACGCCGTGGCGATGGGTGACCGCGGAGGCGACGCCGGTGGCTCGTCGCAAGCCGCCAACACAAGCGAATGACACATCTTCTGTAGCGCCGTGTCGGACGCCATACACGCCTGGAGCGGGTACAGCCGCGAGAAGACGTTGGGCTGGGCCACAACGGCTTGCAGTTTCCGCTTGGGTGCGACAGCCGGGCGCGGGTGCGTGGGAAGGATGGGCACAAGCCCTTCGGTGGGAGGCGCGTGCGCTGGCGGGTACACCTCCAGCGGTGCGGAGAGTGTGAAGGCGGTAGGGAGTGAATCGGGCAAAGCTTGAGGCGTGAACGTGGGTGTGTACCGAGGCTCCGGTACGGCCAAGGCTGCGAGGTGCTTGGGCTGGACTTGATGGTTTTCGTCGGGCGGCGCCGCGTGAGCGGCGTCCGAGCAGTGATTTTTGCACATCTACGACAAGTCTGAGCGAGCTGCTAAGGGTGGGGCCGTCGAACCTGACACCGGCAGAGGGTACCGCACTTGACGCCAGCTTGGTAGCATTCGCAGTACTTCTTTTGACAGCCACTTCTCCTGCAGCGGCAGCCGCGAAAGTACTTTGTCGTTGCAACTGTGCTTCTAATCGAGGCGTATGCTACCGAAGGTTGCGAGGACGCCACGTACCCTTTGGACACCTTGGGGAGAAACGCGACAGGGTTGCGCTCAAGAACGACACGGATTGCACGCTGACGCTGGCTTTCAAAGTTCTAGCGCATGGCCAATGAGCGCAAGTCGTTGCGATGCTGGACGTACGACGTTGTTGTGACATCCTTGGCAGTTGCAGTCCGTGCCACAAAGGGAGCCTTGCTGAAAGCACTCGCAGTACAGCTTCAGACAGTTGGACTTTTTGCAATTGCATGTCTTTTTCGGTAGCGCTGTCGTTGGCGTCGATGCTGCAGTGGACGCAGCGTCGTCCGGAATGCTACTGCTACCGTTCGGTGATGGGACTGCACTGGGGCAGCCAGCGCAGTTGGAGGCCTCTCGAACAGGCTCGAGCCGCGGGCGCTTGATACCAGGCTCTTCGATGGGTACGGCCTTTTTCGTACGGAGGCTACTGATGCTACGCAGCAGGTCCGAGTGCTGCATCATGTCGTCCATTTCTTGGCGTTGTTTGAGTCGTTCCCGCTCCCGTTCGAGAAGTATCTCCAGAGCTGGTTTGATCTTCTTGCTCATATCTCCGCGTCCTGTTCGTGCGGGATCTTCTGGCTTAGTGTACCAGGTATTGCCACGTAGATAGTCGGCTGGGCCACGAAGGGGGCGCTGGTCGTCGGCCCGACTTCGCCTCAAGGCTGAAATGTAATGCTGGATGTGACGTCAACGGACGGCTGCCAAGCTTTTTGACCAATGGCATTCGTCGGATATCGTTTTGACCAATGGCATCGATGGATTCAAAAATTCAAAACTTAATATCTTGAGCGACGGATTTCAATAGGATTTCGTCATGGATAATTTGGCATTTGTATGCTTATTAAAACTTCGTTATTTTATTTGCATTTTTGGATCTTGCGATTTCGTCGGAAGAACGTCGAAGCGGCGACGACATTTCGCTCTGCTGCGAGCGACCTTGCAGCGCGATACCATGGAACCATACCATGCACCTCACCGGGGCTCTGGTGCGCGGTTCTCTATGCATCGAGTGAGCATGGTCGACCTGCACAGTGGCCCCAAAGACAATGCAATCCACGGAAGCGAGCGCAATTGGGTAGCACCAAGTGGCCTGTCCAGTGTCTCCGCCACGAGCCCATTGCTTGGTCTGAACGACGAGCCTTGGGTACGAAGTCCTATCGAACACAACACATACAAGGAAGACACATGGAAGAGATGAATTTGTACAATTGTCCACACGAACTTCAACGCAATACGGGCTATGGTCCACGCTTGGGATCATCGCAGCGACGTCGAGAGGCGTTCTTGTTCGCGCAAGAGTTCATTCTGGCAGTCTTAGTGAGTCATCGGTGTATCGATAGCATAGAAGACCCGCATCGACTGCCGCATGCGTTGCAGCTCGTTCTTGCGCACTTCAAATGGTGATAAAGGCGCTTTGGGCGCCGTCCTAAGAACACACCATTCATGCACTATGACACGTTGTCATGCACTCGTACGGCGAAGAAGGCTTTGTCGCCGAGCGAGCTTTGCCACTCTCCCTATTACGCTTTTCCACCGGTGCCGTGGTGGCTCAAAGCACCTCGGGCCAAAGTGGTGAGCGTAGATATACGCGCTGTTGTCGAGAGTACTGCAAGGCGGCGACTCTGTCTTGGTTTCGTCCTCCAGCTGCAGCGGTTCGAGCTCTGCAGGCGGCGCTAGAATAGCTGGTGACACCCGAACAAGGATCTGCAGGCCGCACCGTCCTCAGGACTAACCATGTAGTGAACGTACGTATCGACGATGGGCTTTTGCACGGGCGACTCGGAGATGACTTGAATGTGCAGGGAATGGCCGTAGAGCTACACCCGGCGTGAGGTGGCCTCGGCTCGAACGCGTACCTCAATCGGGGCCGCAACGTGGTCGAAGTACTGGAGAGGGTTAAAGACACTTGAAAATTCCTTGGTCACTGGGTTCATAAAGAGAATGCAATGGTCATCGTCGCACTACGGCGCATAAGAGGTTCCGTCATGCGCTGGAGCTACCGCCATGTTGGAAATTAGAATTTGGGGGCGATCGGTCGCTGTGATGTCCGTCACGATGACGCGGAAGGTCCAGCCCACGAGCGAGCTCGAGTGCTCCAGTCGGATCTCTAACTGGTAGAACATGGCGTCGTGGTAGTCGGCGAGCTGCTCTGAGACTTTCTTCTCAGAGTGCACCGTTGGCGACTTCGCCGGGCGGTTCCTCACCCGCGCAGGCGGTGGTGTCGGTGTCGGTGCCGGCTTCCGCGGCGTCGTCGTCTTATTGAGCCAGTTCCGCAGCGGCTTCACAGGCGCATTTGCTCCGGCTGAGAAGCATCTGACAAGAAGCTTTGCTGCCGGCTTGCGGATCGTCGCAGGTGGTCGCCGCAGCCGCGGCACCGGGACTGTTTCCTGCCACACCTCCGTCGCCTCAGGGGTCTCTTCCGCATCTACAGAGGAGAGCAATCGCGTCAGAATCCAATTCCATCAAACATACGCGGAGGTGTGTTTGCCGAAAGCTGACTATTGCTCGACGCAAGGATGTTAGCACGTGTTAACCCCGCCGACTTGGCCTTGGTGCTACGGTCCTACCAAGAGAAGAGCTGTGCTCCACCGCTGTTAGCATCGCCACGACGTACGGGAGCTGCGGGGACGAGAGGTTGGTGTGGCTCTGGCACAAACGGGCGCAGGTTCTCTAAGTCGTGCTCGATAGCCTACACACGGTCACACCTCCTCACGCGACACTGTCGATACCGCCCACGACTCCTTTGCCACCGCATGCACGCGAGCCTCTTTTGGGTCGGCAACGGCGCCTCTTGACTCTCCCCATGAATGAAACGCAGCGGGAGGTGTGACCTTGAGAGGGTTCTTTACGGGTACAAGGCCCATGGTTAGGGAGCCCACGTCAGCTTGGTTGCTGCGCTTGTCTTTGGCGGGAGTCGGTCCGGGCACAAGCGTCGCCGAGCAGCGCTTTGATGGCTTACGATGCTGTCGCACCGTTTCTCGAAGTGCATCGGTCGCATTGAGCCGCGTGTACTTGGACGAGTCCATGCGCGCAATGGACGCATCGAGCATCTGGAACCGCGCCTCGATGAGCGGGTACGGCAGCGGCATCACGGGTATAAATAGTTTCGACCTTGAAAGCTAAGAGCTCGTGCGAGGACAATGTGTACGAAATGAACTGCCGATATATCTGCCGACGACAACGTACGAGGGATTGATTCTAGGTGCACACGCAAGCTCGAGATTGCGTCGAGGAACACGGCAATCGACCTGCTGCTCGAGGGCCCAGCCCTTCGTCGAGAGCTGGCTCATACATGCATGTACTGAGGTTCCGAAAATGGACGAGAGTGTCAGTGTGCCGCTCTTGATAACACAGAATGCGTGCTTCCAATAGACACCGAAGCTAGCTTCGTGCGCGTGTGTGGGATGACGTGGCATTCGCACAGGGAGCTAGGAGAAAGGTATTGTATTGAATCGATTAGCAGCTGCACTTGCCGCACTAGCTGCGCTACGCCAGCGTGTGCGTCGCAACTACGTCTGGTGCACCGCGCTCGACCGGGTGTGGGGTGTGCATGAGGCAAACGCCAGCATGAAGAAGCTTTGCTTCTCAAATGTTGCAGCCCAAGACGATTAAGAGTGGGTTGGGTATGAAATGGCATCGAAGAGAAGAACGAATGCCAACTAAACTGACAAAGACGAGATTGCAGGCGGACGGCGCGATTGCAACCCGGATTTCCTCGGTAGTTTTCAGGTGCGCTGAGGTGTCTGGTGCTAAGTGATGCGCGAGACTAGCACGAGAGTCGCAATATACCGGATGGCCACGAGCCCCCCACGACGGTGGGCACGTAGCACCCCAAGTATCCAAAACACTGCACTTACTGGCGCCCCGTCGTACGTGCACAAACCTGGAGATCTACATCGATCAAGTCATTTCCTGTGCCAGACGCAGCATGCCTGAAGTGGCGACGTACCGCAACATCGGTTTTTGCTGAAGGCCAGTCGCCCACGCTGCGCAATTTGTTGCTCATCTACAATTGATAATGCATTGCATGCTATAGATTGTGGCAGACAGGTGGCGATGTAGCAAGTACGTGAGCCAACGATCGCCAATGCCGATCCTCCGAACAAAGACTCTGAGAATCGACATCGAGCGGAACGAAGCTAGGGACGCAAACCAAACTGTAAATGAAAATGGAGCCTGGCACTATGCGCTGACAAATGCGACTTGCGCATACAATGTGTTCTGCAGCGGCCCTGACGAAAGATAGACTAGTACCGAGTTGCCGTATGCAGTACGCTCGTGCTTTACAAGTGGCGACAAAAGTACCCCTCTGGTCGCTTGGACTTGCCAATGATTTTGACCCGCAATAGGACATGCAGTAACGAAGGTTCAAAGGAGGAAAGTAGCTAAGAGTCCACATCTACGGATGTAGAGGTGGTGGAGTTTTGTGCACGTCCTTCGACGGCACAACACCTCGCTGAGTGCCGTGGGGGTTGCCAATCAAGCCGTCCAAATTTTCGCCCAAGTGAGCAGTGCTCTACCATGAGCGAGTGACTCGGTGAAGACGCCCGCACGATAGCCTCAACCCTCGCGCCCACACTGGGCTTTCTGAGCTGCGTGGGGTTGTTCACCGCGCGGTGGCAAATAATGTATGCGATGGGCGTCTTCGTAAGCGATGACCCGATTCTCTATCCTTTTGCAAGATCCGCGAGGCATTGACCGTCCACCTCGTTGGCTACGGAGCCAAGCTCTTTGCTGGTCGTCCAGCTCGTCACCAGTCCATCGCCGTCGGGAAGTGCGACTTGATCGCTTTGTCCAGTTTTCGGTCCTTTTTGTCCGCGAAAGTGCACTTTTAACTGGCGGTTGAATTTAAATGCAGCGTTTAATTTTGTATAAATGTTTGTATGTATGGAGAAAAATTTTGTTGGACGGAGGCCATTGGTGCGTCAAAAGACAACCAGTGGCAAAGGATGGCCGACGGCAGCGACATCACGGCGCGCCTCATCGGCGAGCGCAACGATCGCGGCATCCCCTGTGCTATCTTCGTGGAAGACGTTGCGGCCTTTGTCGGCCAGGACCCCGTGGAGGGTATTGTCGGTGCGCTCCAGCAGCTCTACAGCAAGTACAAGTTTATGGAGACCAACTTGACCAAGAGCAAGCAATCGTTCAAGACGAAGATCCCGGACACAGAGAAGGACTTGGCCATGCTCGAGCATCTCATTGCGCAACGCGAGAAGGGTGAGGAGATTGAGACGCACTTTAGCCTCGCGGACAACGTCTTCGCCAACGCCACCATTGATGCTGATGTGAAGACTGTGTGCATTTGGCTTGGTGCCAACGTCATGGTCGAGTACTCGTTCGAAGAGGCGCTCGAGCTGCTCCAGGGCAATCTCTCGACCGCCACGTCGCGCCTCGCGCAGATCGAAACCGACCTTGCCTTCCTTCGCGACCAGATCATTACGACGGAGGTTAACATGGCCCGCATCTTCAACTTCGACGTGCGCCGACGACGCCAAGATAAGGACGCTACCGCCGTGAAGGCGTCGTAAGCGTCAAAGACGAAGCAATGTATTCGCCGTGTGCAGTCGCTTGTTTTTGGCTTTGCCACCGACATCGCTTTGCCGCAGAGGTGGTCATGAAGCTCATTGTGCGCCAGACTCACCCTCGCCGATCGTTCCTTCGCAAGTCTCTAGTAGTCCTGGGCAAACAAAAGCTGCAGCAGAGCTTGTCGAGTGGTGGTTTCCTGACAAGCCGCCTTCGACTGCTTCGGCGCTGTGATCTGGGGCCACCGTGTTCCTGAGCGCTTTGCGCCGGGTCGCTTCGACGTGTGGTTTTCGTTGCACCGGTGGTGGCATCTTTGTGTCGTCGGCGCCATGACGGTGCACTACTAGAAGCCGAGGAGTGAAGTTTGCTTGGTGCTTGGCCGAGTGACTCGGTCGTATCCGCAAGGGTGTATTTTTAGGTCACCGAAGGATGGAACGCGTATTGCTGCGGGAGCAGGCCGCGCAGTCCAAGTTCGTGGACCCGCGCGCCCTCGACCGGCGGTGCGAAGTCGATGGCCGGCTGGAGGCGCCCATCACAGGCTACAGCAAGGACCGGTACGACCCGACCCACCCAGACGCAGACTGGGGCGGCTACGTCAACCGAACCTTCAAGAAGCGCGCCTTCCAAGATCCACCGTCGACCAAAGACGTCTCTCACCCGTTTATCGGCGGTGCTGACGCCTGCAACTAGCACTTGGTGCACGGGCGTGACGCCATTTTGCCCGCCCTCATAGCCGAGAAGCCATCTGGCCGCCGGACATTCGAACAGAATCTGAGCCAACACAGCGTGGACCCAGTGAGATCTAGCGCAACGAAGGCCATCTCACGAGGGGCTGCAGGCGGCCAAGGGAACTCCATTCCAAACAGGCGTGCACCAGGTATGCTCCAAAGCCAGTGGACGTCACCAGACCTCCACAGGTCGGGCCTGGTGGAGCACACAACTGCAGTGAATGGAAAACGTACTACGAGCCTGTGCTGACGATGGCGAAGCTGAGGACGGCCACAGGTCCTACGAGCTGCAGACAACACCGAACACAAGCCGCGACAACCAAGCGCCCGGCACCGTGCGCAGTCTGGCTGCGCAGCCGCACAAGCGCCACTCCCAGCCCCTCGTACGCTGCTGTGCTGCTAGCGATCAACGCCCACGGATGTAGTTTGAGCCAAAGCGAGGCATGGCGCCAGGCTCCCTACCGCCGCTGGAGACGGTGTCGCGACGCCTGCAACGGCGTCTCACCGCTGTCATAGAAGCCGACAACGCTGCCCGAGGTGCGTCGGCAGGGGTCACTGCTCGCTGGCATCGGCCAGCGCCTTGCGGCCTCAGAGGCCCTCACGTCCCAACCGTACGGCATGCGTCTCTGCAGGGGAACTGAACACGCGCAGGGTACCCTCTTCGCACTTGTACACAGGGTACACCACTCAGAAGACACTCGAGACGGAGAATCGGTACACCTACTGTCACCGGACGCCGGCATCGTCTCTCTGCACAGACACCAAGTGCTTCTCGGCTACACCGGCCATCGAAAAGGATGACGCCGCTGTTAAGATGCCGCCCTAACACGACATGGAGATACAGCGACGTGGTTTACAGATGTCTAATCTACGGCTCGTCGTCGGTGGAGGCTTGGGCCTTCTTTTGGGCCGTGTGCTGCTTCATGAGCCTACATCGCTGGTGAGGAGATGGGACTAAAAGCCGCTTACGTTTTCTTGTGCGCCTTCTTGAGGTCGTAGCCCGACACCGTCTTGATGCGGTGTCGCTGGGGTGGCGCCTTGAGGAGCTGCTTGCGTTGGCGCACGCTCGCTTTCTTCATCGAGAGCATCCAGTCGGGCACGTCGCAACCAGAGAGCTTCATCACGTTGGCGATCGTCCGCAGATACACCATGTCGCTCTCGGTAAAGAAGGTGACGGCCTCGCCTTGGCGGCCGTTGCGGCCCGTGCGACCGATGCGATGGATGTAGCTCACAGCGCTCTACAAGCCATCGATTCGGCGACGACAGAGCGCCCAAAGCGTACCTGAGGAAAGTCGTAGTTGATGACCATGTTGACACCCTTGAAGTCGATACCACGCGCCATGAGGTCCGTGCAAATGAGCACCCACACCGAGCCCGTTCGGAAGTCCTTGATCACCTTGTCGCGCTGCACACAATGCTGTGAGTTCATGGCCTCGGTAGCAAAGGGAGGGCTACCTGCTCCTTGGTGCGGTCGGCGTGAATGGCACCGACGTTGATACCGTCGTACATGAGTTCCTGGTAGAGTTCCTTGGCACGGTCTTTGTTTTGAACGAACATGAGCACGGGCAGCTTGAGGCCCTATGGAGATGGTCATCATGACTGCGGGGATCAGCGACGCAACCTCCTGGACGAGCTGCTTCATCGCAACGAGCTTGCCTTCCTCCTTGCCGACAAAGAGAAGCCGCTGCGTGATGGTGTTGGCGCCGGCGTTTTTGGTGCCGATCGCGATCTTGATCGGGTCCTTGAGCACGGACTGGGCCATGTCCTCGACGCCCTGCCACAGTGTGAGAGACGCCAACGAGAGCGCCAAGGTACCTCAAGCATTGTCGCACTGAACATCATGCGCTGGAGCGACGGGTTTGTACACGCCGCAAACACCTCGTCGATCTGCTCCACAAAGCCCATTTCAAAGAGCCGATCGGCTTCGTCGAGACAGATCATGTTGACCCTACGCCGCGCATTAACCTCGGCTGGGCGTCAGCGGTCCGCGTACGTGTCAAGCGCGACCTTGCTCTCGGTGATCAGGTGCACGAGACGCAGTGGCGTGGCGATCACTACGTCGTAGTTGACGGTGCATGCCCTGGTTTACGCGTAAGACAACACCACAGGCCCGTCGGAGGCCTACTTGGCATGAGACGCCATCGTGGCTGCGCTGGCCTTTGAGAGCAGCGAAATGTGAAACTTGCGGCCATGCGCGAGCCGCTGGAACTCGCCGTGGATCTGCACCGCGAGCTCACGTGTCGGTACGAGCACGATTGACCGGATGCCTTGCTACGACAGCAGGTGAGCGATGCACGAGGTAGCAGTCGTACGTCCTGGCGCGGCGCCTCGAGGTTGAGAAGCATGGGAATCGCAAAGGCCGCCGTTTTGCCGGAGCCTGTCGGTGCAATGCCCAGTACGTCACGGCCTTGGAGGGCGGCGGGAATGGCTTGCATTTGGATCGGCGTCGGGTTCTTGTACTGCGACGCCTCAATGTTGGCAAGAACGACGCCGCGCAAACCCGCGGGGCCCTTCATTTCGGCGAACTCGACGATCGGGTCAGGCACCGCTGTGCCCCAAGTCGAGATGTTAAGCCGCTTGCGCAGCTGCTTGATGTCATCCCTGACCCACGATGATACTAAATCTCCAAGCCGGAACTTACGAGTGACTCGACGGAGCTGGATGAGAGTCGTTGGTTGCCACGGCCTTACCGAACACGTTCACAGTTTCGTCGTCGCTGGCGTCATCGTTGCTGGCTTGGTCGTCGTCGCTCGCATCGCTGCCATCGGCCTCGTCGCTCTCTTCTTCGGCAGAGCTGCTGTCGCTGGGCGATTGAACTATGTACGCATGCATGAATGCCGGGGCAGAATTGGATGCCGACGCACCTGCGCGATTGGACGGCTTCGTCTTCTTGGCCTTGGTCGAGGGTGCAAGAAGACGTGACGCTGCAAGGCGGTCGGCCTGAGCGACTTTTTCTTGAGCAGCAGCATCTTCGCTCAGCTTGCGCTTGCGACGCTGCTTACTGCCGATCTTGTGTTTGGGCTCCGGCGCACCGCCACCGGCCCACTTGGGCACGTCAACACTGGACGTGCGCTCGCGCTGGTGAACCTTCTTGGGCGCTGGCGCAGGGGCTGGTCTACACACATCACGAGTCAACTGCCGCGCTGCAATGGCAAAGGGTACGCGTTGCAGCCAAAGAAGTCCAGTTCGCCAATGTTGGTGTTGGCCACGCCATGGCCCAACGACGTATTGTTCTTGGCGCCTACGTCGCATGAGCTTGCGCAAAGGTGGTCGCAACGAACCCTTGAAGAGGCTGATGTCAGCTTTAAAGCGCTTCGTGTTGAAGGAAGCGCCCTGCTGGAGGCTCTGGAAGGCGTCCATGAGATCTTGCGCGTCGAGACGTTTGTTGCTTCTTTGGTTGGCTGAAACCCTCGCGCGATGCCATTGGCTGAAACACTCGATTACCCCGCCCGGCGCTGATTGGTCAAAATTCAAGCGACCGTGGGATCAGCCACGCGCAGGAGTCCCCGCCGTCGCCCAAGCCGAGGATCGTTCGCCTGCCAAGACGACTAGCGGCCACAGTCCATGAGTCTACTCGTCAGAACAAGGTTATGCTCTCGTCGAGCGCGTTGCTGAGTTTGATCGACGGGCGAGGCTAGCGATAGGGACTCCTTTGCCACTTTGGGGTTGGCGGCCCGAGGTAGTTGCACGACGCAGGAACCACAACAGCGTGAAGCACCTAGGTTCTTCAGACCTCCAGCCGCGGAAAGCACCCATCACCGAGAACTCGGTCATGGTGGGCTTTCTTCTCGCGAGCAACGGGGAGATTCTCGCCCAACACTAGCCTAGGAGCTGCGCTTAAGCGAATGACATCACGAACAAAAGCTCTGTTTGGTGACTGGGCTATAGGCTCCTTGGTAACAACAGTGTAAGTGAGGTCGCGTGCAGGGCAATGGCACGCAGCCACTTACTCAACGCCTTCCTGCTGTAGAATCCATTCGACGGCCTCGTCGACCGAGTCGACAACGACGTCCCCAGGGTGCTCGTCGTGGTTGTCTTCGGGCGACTGGAACACGCCCGTGCGCACGAGAACGGATGTCCAGTGGTGGCCTGCGGCGTTGGCGCCTTGAATGTCGCTGAACGGGTTGTCGCCAATGCCATAAAACCGGTCGCACGGCCCTTGCGAGCGCAGCACCTCTTCGGCAAACTCGTACTGGATGGCATGAGGCTTGCCAAACCGCGTTACTTCCAGCTGGCGCCCTGTGTGCTGCTCGTACAGCAGCTTGAGGCAGCGCGTAAAAGCACCTAAAGATCCATCAATCGACTCCCGCGAGCGACGATACCTTGGGCGAAGCGCGGCACAGGATAGGCACCGCTAAAGGTGAAGTCGTCGTTGCTTACGTAGAGCGGTGTTTGCGGCCCGGTGCCACTGCCGAGTGGTTCGCCACCCACGAGCGCGTCGATGGCGATCTGCAGGTCCTGCGCCCAGTGAATCGGGTCGTGGAAGATGATGATGGCGCCAATGGGTTCGTCTGCAAACTGGCTGGGCCTACACGCCAGTCATGACAGTGTCCTGGTAAGGAGGTGCATACTTGTGCTGCCATTCGAGGAACGGGTACTGATGCGGGCTAGCGCGGGCGAGGTCCTGGATGGAGACAACCTTCTTGAAGCCGTAGTGCTTGGCCTGCGATGATGGTGAGCCACCCGCTGCACTGCGCCAATAGAAGTACCACGTCCAATACATCGTATGCTCCCATGACGAGCACCTTGGCATCTACCGCCATCGGTATGAACGGCTGCGTTGCACGCATTGTATACCGCCGTATTTGTGCACGAGGTCGCGCATGGGCGTGTGCGCAAGGATCATTTGCTTGGGGTCGATGGGCACATTAAGAATGTTGCTAAGGTTTTTCGTCTTCTTCTCCTCGACGCAGCCGCCACCGTTGGTGAGGAATATGTGCGGCACGCCTTTCGCCTGCAGCTGTTGCAACCGTTTAGCTGCGTTGGGCAAGGCGCGGCCGCCACTAATGGAGCCAAATGTCAGTGCATACGCAAGGCCAAGCACCTCGAGCCATTACCGAATAAGAACGCCATCAATGTCGAACGCAATGCCAAAGCGCCGCATGCTCCGCTGCCAGCAAATGCGGTGCGTCGCCAGCGTCTCCGGTTGTTTGCATTCATCCGGTTTCGAGGTATATGAATACCATATCACATTTAATAGTGTTAAAGCAAATAAACAGGACCCCAGCCAAACGACCGAAACAATGCTAATACGACGCACTAAGCCGGCCTGTCGAGGCCGATGGGATGGACCACCACCTATTCATGTGGCAAACAACGATGAGTAGCCTTGCTTACGCCTTAAACACAGCACTTCAAACTTCCAGATGATGGTGTCCAATGCTCACACTATTTCAGGTGCATAAGATCGCGACGGTTCACTTTGGAAAGGCCACACCGATGGTAAGCGAAGCGACGAGCGCTGCATGACGCGGACTTTGGTGATGTAGACGACTTGCAGCCAAGCGATCAAGGCTTGGGAAGCCAAGGAGAACGCGTCCTCCGAGGAGGCGCCAGTTGTCAAGCTCTACTGCCAGATCCCGCCTATTGCCAAACTTGACAACTCGCTCAACACTCTCAAGAACTGCGAGTACGCGACCGCCGTCGTGCGGTTCTAAGCTTGCGTAGACACCTGTCCCTTTCAACCAACTCGATCGATCGATTGATCCCGCTTTCTGGCATGAAAAAGCTCCGCATTCTCTCTCTTGGGCGCAACCAGATCAAGAAGATTGAAAAGCTCGACGATGTCTCCGACACGCTGGAAGAGCTCTGGATCTCGTACAACGTGATCACGACACTCGATGGGCTCTCAGGCCTTACGAACCTCACCACGCTATACATCTCCAACAATCTCATTAAAAGCTGGGACGAACTCGACAAACTGGTATCATTCGATGTTTGGGAAGGGAGCTCATGCCCGTCGCGCTAGTCCAACCTGCCAAAACTTCGAGACGTGCTCTTTGCAGGCAACCCAATATACGAAGGCTTGTCAAAAGAAGAGGCGCGACTCAACGTACTCAAGCGTCTACGCAACCTCATGAAGATCGATGGCGACATGGTCAAGCAGACCGAGCGGGATGCTGTGAGCGGCCAGTAAAGTAGCTTTTCTACAAGCGTTGACAATGTACACACAAGCGATAAAGCAACCTTGACGGATCCGTAAGCGCAGACGCAGTGCGGAAGGCTGAGCGCAGGTGTAAAGTAATCCGTCAAAGTTGCCAAACCTCAATTTTCTTACAAGCACACTCGCCACGTGTGAGCGAGAACGGCCTCCTTACTTGTTGCTGAGGAATGCAAGCTGTCTGGTGAGCTTACTGGGCGGGTGCGCCCTTCGAGATGTGGCTCTAACTTGGTGCCAAGGGCCAAGCATATGAGGCCATCTCGGACGTGTTTGCTTACGACACAATCTCACGCATTCGAGGCGAGCCGGGCCAATGTTGGAGCTCAAGGCTTCCGGTATCCACCGTGCCATCGCCATCAAGCTACGACGAATGTGCGCCGCCAAAGGCTATTTGCCAAGCAATCGACGGGGAGTGTCGAGGTCACATAATCGCTGGCTCGTCTTGACACCTGCACAAGCTGTGGGCAGCCATTTATCATTAACTTAGACACGGTGGGGTCGTTTGTCCATTTACGAGTGCATTTTGGCCGGCTGTCAACAACTCTGCATGCACAAGGAAGAAGCGCGAAGCTCCAGCGCAGTCCCAGCGAACGATCGTCGTGAGCCTCGCCACACGCACCCGACACCGTACCGGGACCATCGACTGAGAGATCACGAGAGTGGTTCCAGACGCATGGTAAGACTCGTTCGCAGAGATTGTGCATGCGTCTGCGGCCTGACTTGTAGTGTGCAATGTGCGGTGTCTACCGCCGCTACCCCTCACTGCAATAGCTATCGTCCACTTCGACGGCCATGGCCCTCGAACTTGAGAAGCTGCTGTTCAATCTGCGGAGCGTCTGCGGCATCAACATGTGCCCCATCTGTGTAAGCTTGTGAGCAGTCACAAACGCATGATCGGGTAGTAAAATCTGCGATTACTCCTTGCCCTCAAGGAACTTCAGGATGTAGCCAAAGTCCTTGCCGCCGTGGCCTTGGTTGACAATGAGGTTGTAAAACTGGTGCACCGACGACGTGAGGGGGATCGAGGCCTCGACGCTCTTGGCGGCATCGATGGCGAGACCGAGGTCCTTGCGCATGAGCACAGACGCAAAGCCGCCCTTGTACTCGTTGCTCGACGGCACACCCTCCATGACCCCCGGATACGGGTTGTTCAGGCTCGACGACCAGCACTGCGACGTCGACGTGTTCATGATGCTACATGTCGATGAGCTGGCTGTCACAAGGAAGCTGGGCATCATACCTCGAGAGCACCTTGGGGTCAATGCCGAGCTTATCGCCGAGCGTAAGGGCTTCGGCCACAGAGGTCATTTGGATGGCAAGCGCGAGGTTGTTGCAGATCTTGGCGGCCTGGCCAGTCGCTACGAACGAAAATGCTGTGAGCCACTTCGCCAATGAGATTATGGAAACGTACAGGCGCCGCCGCAATGAATGACATTTTTGCCCATTTGCTTGAGCACGGTTTGCGACTGTTCAAAGGCCGCCTTGGTGCCACCCACCATGAACGTAAGCGTCGCGTTCTTGGCACCATTGACACCACCCGATACGGGGGCATCGATGATCTTCGCGCCCTTTTCCGAAATCTGGGCCGAGAGCGACTTGGTGAAGCCCGGGTCAATTGTACTCGAGTCAATGAGGAAATGATCCTTCGTGAGCTCATGCACGATGCCGTTCTTGCCCAAGTAGACGTCTGTCACATGGGGCGTCGACGGCAGCATGGTCACGATCGTGCTGCACTGCTTCGCCACGTCGCGCGGCGAGGTGGCTACGTCCACCTTCCCATGCGCCTTGACAGCCTGAATGTTGGCATCGACAACGTCGAAGACCACAAGGTGGTTGCCGGCCTTGGCAAGGTTGGCCGCCATGTGGCCGCCCATTTGCCCAAGGCCAATGAAGCCAATCTTGCCGGACGCCGCAGAGCTCATCGAGCGGGCGAGGAGGGAGCGGGGGCGAGCGGAGGCGCGGAGCATCACGTGAGGTCAGTTCGAGGAATTGGCAACTGACGTCCCTCCGCTTCACATTTTCGGTGTGTCACAGAATCCAACTTCAAGCGTACCCTAGGCACGTGTGCCACTTTTAAAATCTTATTTAACTTACTTAAAACGCCGGGGGCCGAACGACGGCGAAGGAAGCTGCCGAAACCTCGCCGTCCGTCCCTTGTCATCCCGATGCACCCTTCCAGCCTCCTGCCGTGTGCTTGCATGGGGGTGGTCACGACGTGGCGCAACGACAGACGCGGCGCCGATGTCGACGCGTGCCATACGATATGCATGGCGCGTCCCAAGGTGTCTCTAGCCACACACTCGTGTACACGGAAGCTTAATGTATCAAAAGCAGGCTATATCCTACACACTAGACTAAGGAATCGCGGCGACTAGACCCGGAAGGGCATGATGTGCACGTCGCCCGTCGAGAAGCACGCCGAAAGCAGGGTTCCGTCGTGGTTCCAGTTGACCTCAAAGATGTCGCCGGTAGCCTTGTAGCTCTTTACAAGCGATCCGTCCTACGCCACCATTAAGCGCAGGACTCTCCTCCACAAGCCTACCGTCATGGACCATACTTGCACGATACCACTGATCGAGCCGCTTGCAAGGTAGTCGCCGTTGGGACTGAAGGCGATGGCGTACACTGGGTTGCTACACCAATCGGCAATGAGTCCCGGAAAACGGAATTTATGCGGCGTACTCATGGGCATGGGTCATGACGCATTTACCGCTCTCAACGTCCCATAGTTTGACGGTCGTGTCAAACGACGAGCTCGCGAGGCGAACTGGCCGCCCACCGACGTCGGGGCTCCACCGAATCGTGTACACGTCTTTGGTGTGCTCCTTGAGGTCGAGCACGCAGTTGGTTTCTGTCTACAAGGAGAAGCTGGCATTGGGTCGGGTAGGAAAAACCGTACCGGCGACCACACTTTGACCGTGCAATCATCCGAGCACGACGCCAGGAGCGTCGCCGACGGGTTCCATTTGATCGAGTTGATCTCGTCCGCATGGCCGCGCAGAATCATCGACGGGGCCGCCTCGCCAACGCTCGTGAGGCGGATCGTTGTATCGGACGAACACGTGGCGAACGTCTGGTTGTCCTTCCAGCAAGCGTCCAGGATGGCGGCATCTACCGGGCAGTCGTCGCACCGCATTCCAGAGGCGTCGTCGCGCGTACCGTCATGCACCCGGATCTGCGCCACTTTGCGCGACGCGGCCACGTCCCAGAGAGCCACAGTGCTGTCGTAGCTGGCGCTCAAGAGCAAGTTGTTGGAGGGGCTCCAGCGCACGGCGAAGACTGGGCCCTGGTGGTGTTGCATTTCGTGCAGCAGTTCGCCTAGAGGATTCGTGTGAGCCGCGGTCAAAAGCGGCTATGCGGGGTACCGGTCGGTGACCAGAGCCGCGTGTGGCCGTCGTACGAGCCCGAGGCGATGCTACTTCCGTCGCCCTGCACGCATCGTTGAGGGTGGTGGGGAAGACATCAGACGTACACTCCATTCGAGAGTCGTAACATCCTTGTACGCCCCTTCCCCATGAGGCAGCACGATGCTTGTTGGCGCCGTCGACGACGACGGGTTCACCGACCATATCCGCGCCGTCGAATCGCTCGAGCCCGAGATAAGTGTGTTGTGCTGCGGCTGCCATAAGCAGCTAAAGGCCTACAGGCGGGTGAGGGTGGATGACACGGCTGCAACGGTACGTCTTTTTCGTGGCCCTTGAGGATGATCGTGTCGGGCGTCGGCTCCGTCGCTGGGTTTGCTGCAAATTGTGGACTTACCAAAGGTTGAAGCGAGGAGGAATTACCTGTAGGCTCGGTCGGCGTTGCTGCGCTTGTGGTCGTCGGGTCGTGCACGGAGTCGGGGGACTGCACACCCATGTCATCGGCCTTCCGCTTCCTCTTTCCCGGCTTCCCGCTGCTCGTTCGTGACACAGACTGCGCGACGCGGCAAATGTGTGGGTTGAGGAGCGACAGCTCAGCGTCGCACTCGCGTTCGGTACCGTCCTACGCCGCACTCAATGGCCATCGCGTCACCTTCAAGGGTCGGTACCTCGTTGACGTGCGCTTCAATCCCAACGTAGAGAAGACCCTTCTGAAGAAACGAGATGAGTGCGCCCGGCGGTATCTCCGTCGACACGACGCTGCTGCGGGCCAGCTGGCTCTCGTACGCAAACGTGAACGCCGCATGGACGAAGCCTACGATGGGCTGTGAGCGAACAGCAAGCCATGGAGCATGCGCGTACCCGACTCTTGCAGGTACCGGTACACGAGGAAGTTGACTTCGTCAGAGGTGATCGTCATCGTCGGCTGCGTCCGGGCACGAGCGCGGTCCTCCAGTCCCGCTCGTGTGATTATGCGGTGGGGATGAGGATTTTATTGCCCCAAATAAAATTTCACGCACCTTATTACATTTGGAATAATAATATGCATTTGCTAACAGCTGTTGACTACAATAGACAAGTACACTGCCATATTCTTCAATCCGATCATTCATAAAAATAAGCACGCAATAAGATCTATGAATAATAATGCAGATGCACCATCACTTCCTCTTGGAATTAATATTTATTCATTTCGAAAGATAAGCTGAAAAGATGAAGTCCGTCGCTGGGCAGCGCCGACGGCCGGTCGGTGGCCACGCCGTAGGGAGGCCCTAAGGCACCGTGCATATGATGCTAAGGTGCGCGAGCTGGTGCTGTAGCCTTAGGGTAGTAAATGCGATACTTTGCTACGTATTGCCCCGAGCGCTGGCCTTCGAGGTCAATCAGCTTCGAGCACGGGTCTTCAGCAGCGGGCGCATCACCTGTACGTGTGTACGAGGGATTCCCATAGGCCATACCACAGATGCTACTTGTTGCTTAAAGTGGTCTCTATCAATCGCTCGTGGCTCCTGCTCTGGAGCGTCTTCGCGCCATGGTGGTGTTCTCCGATTCCCGTTGCGCTTCCAGAACCGTCCAGCTACCACCCGCACTGCAACCCCCAAGGCATATACATGCACAAACGTGGATTCGGGTCGTAAAACTTACAGGACACGAGCGTCGTCAATTTTCCGCTTCTTTGGGGGCTGCGTGACGACTACAGCGTCGTCCTCGTCGTCCTCGATTGTCCTGTCGTCGGGCGCGTTCAGGTTCGCGAGCACGACCTTGGCGTACTGGTAGTAAAGCGTGTTGCCCATGGCTTTCTTGTAAATGGCCTGGAAGTCGCGGAAGAGAGTCTCGTAGCGGTCTTCCTCTGGCGGCGCGTCGAGCTCGACCTCGTCGTACTCGGAGATCGCCACGTCGTCGCCCTCCGCGTCACTCTCGTCGGTGTCCTCCAGCAGGTTGCGGCGCTGCTTCTTCTTGGTGCTTTTGCTGACACTGCTCCCAGAGGACTTGCTGCTAGCTCGCACCGGCATGATGATGCCCACCTTAGGTTTGGGCTTGGCCGCCGGGGTGATGATACCCACCTTGGGTTTGGCCGCCGACAGAAACGACGACGACGCCTCCTTGTCCCTCGTTCGCGGCCGCGCCTTGAGCTCGGCGGCCAGCTCGACGGCGCCCTTCTTTGTGGCGTGGTTGTGGACGAGATGGGTGGCGGCCGTGTTGATCGTGTACTGCTTCGTGGCGACGTCGTAGCTAAAGTGGATGCGGTAGCCGCATGTCTTGTCGCGCTTAGTGGCCTTGGGGCCGTCGGCCGCGCTGCAGCCGAAGAAGCCGCGCTGAATGCGGCGCAAGTCGAGGATCTCACCGGGAAAGAGCTTGGTGAACACGTCGGGAGAGAAGTTGCGCGAGTCTCGCGCAAGCGACGTCTCGAATGTGGACTGCACGATGGCGACGAACGCCTGGAGGTCCTCGAAGGTCGCGAAGGCGGCCGGCCACGTCGTTGGCCACGCACGCGCGGTAGAGCCCTCGGCGAGGAGCGTTTCGTACTTGAGGCCGAGAGGCATCTCGGGGCGCGGGGAAACGAGGTGCGGCGCGGCCACGATGTCGTGGCTGTGGAGGAGTCGGGTCGTGCTGTTGAGAATCATGTACAAGTTCATGTGGTAGTTGTAGGCAAATGAAATGCGATAGGGGCACTTCTTTCCGGGGTGTGTACACGTGAAGTAGCCACGTTCGGGCGTCTTGTGGCGGAACTCATCGCCGGGAAATGCCCGTGCGAACGCGTGTTCGGCAAAGACGCGGGACTCGCACTGCACCGTTGTGTTGCACGCTGTGTGAATGGTTGCCACAAAGTCGATGAGCGCTTCAAACGACGCCCACCACGACGTCCATGTTGCTGGCCACAACCCGTCCTGCTCCACGCCATGTGGGACCCGTGAAAGCACCTCTTGGCCACTTGTATCACTATCCACGGGCGGCATTGCCGGGCTCGGGGATTTCCACGGCGATAAGTCTATGGCGGCTTCCAACGGTCGGCGAGTTGCGTCATCACCATTATCGACGCTGGCCGTCGCAGTGCAGTGGACAGAATGAGTTCCTTCCTTCGCGACTGTCGCTACTAGCTTTCGCGTTGCCCGGGCGTCCATTTTTTGCAATAGTAGCTGTGCCTCCGCAGTCGACATCCCCGGCTTGCAAACGTGAGGCTCGTCGCCGCCGGCGACTCTGTCATGTAGACAACCTGCAGGGCTACTGCGACGTGGATCGGGCGGCGTACTTGGCTTCGCACGCGTCTCTTGGTCGCCGTTTGTGGCCCTGACTGTCGCTTCTTGGTCGCTTCCTTCCATGTCAGCCGTTCAAGCTGTTGCGATCTTTTTGCGCTCTGGCAAACGTGTGTTTAAAAGAATCCTATTTTAGACCGTTCTTTTACTATCAATATATTCTTTTAATAAAAAAGAACCTACCCAAAACTGAGTTTAATTGTACAGTGGCTGCTTACGGCAGCACACCACCGAATTCGACGTCTGCCTGCAAGGAAAACGAGCTGAGATAGCACATAGGTGGCAAGAGACCCTCGGTCGCGCTCGTGAGGTGCAGTAACGCGGCCTTACCTCGCAA
The DNA here is from genome assembly GCA_002081595.1 of Achlya hypogyna. Classification (NCBI taxonomy): domain Eukaryota; phylum Oomycota; class Saprolegniomycetes; order Saprolegniales; family Achlyaceae; genus Achlya; species Achlya hypogyna. The sequence continues at coordinate 169,102 of JNBR01000006.1, read as the reverse complement.
AGTTCTTTTAATACTGACGCCATTAAAAGACACCGACAATTGTGGCCAGAATCTAGCGTCACGGGGATTGGTTAATATTCTGTTCAGACTACGAAGCGAGCTCTTTGATTGGTTGAAATTCGCGCAACGCTCTCATGAGCAGCCAGACCTCCTCTGACGTCGGCGGTGCCGAGAGCAGCCCCGCGGCCTTGAGTCTGCCGGCGCTCGCCGTGCCGTGATGGAAGCGGCTCCGACATCATCGGCAGTCCGTTGCCGCTGGATTATGATGCAAGATCGCATGCCATCATCACATGGAAACGAGCCAATCAGGCTTCGCTCGACAGGCCGGCGGAGCACAGACAAGAACCGAACGATGATGAACAAGTCGGAGACGGCCACGTACTACGAGGTCCTGCAGCTGGACCGCAAGGCCACGTACGCCGGCCCTCGTGGCTGCGGCCTCACCCGGTTGTAGGCAAGCTGACATCACTAAGGCCTACCGGACCCTTGCACTCAAGTACCACCCAGACAAGCAGAAGACCCCGGAGGAGGCCGAGGCCGCGACCAAGGCCTTCCAGCAGATCGTCAAAGGTAGCGTGTTGCTTTCGAAGTGCGCGGCACATATGCTTGAATAGCGTACAAGGTCCTTTCGGACGCCGAAACACGCGATGGCTACGACATCCACGGCCCCAAGCTCAAGCCGACGTACGATTTGGCGATTCACTCGGCACTCGGAAAGCTCATGCCTCTCTTTGTTTCCTCGGCAATCGGTGCTGTCGGTGGCGGCGCTCTCTCGCAATCCGTGGACTTTGGCCTCGTCCTGATCTTCGAAATGATCTTCACTCTTGTGGCCGGAGGCATCACAGTGGTCTCGACGGAGCACACGTCCAACCCGATGACGTTTTCGGACTTCATGGTGCTTGGTAGCATGGGTCTCGTTGCTGGCAACGTCGTGGGCTACATCACGACGCTCTGGACCCTCTTTGTCGCAAGCGTTGTCGGTCTCTGGTAACTGCGTCCAAATCAATCCACGCTTTATCTACGCTCGGCCCTACTGTCGTGCCGTCGCAGGGGCTAGACACAGCAGTTGGGAATCCACAGTCCCACGCCCGTGCAGGCTCGAACAGATGCTCGGAGCCCGGAGCGCGAATTCGAGGCTGTCGTTCACGAGAACAGACTGGATTCACGCATGTTATCTAGCAGGTCTACCCGAGTTTGGCGGCCAGAGCCTCTGCGTCCTTCTGCACCTGCGCGTCCTCTTCCGAGACGGTGGGGATCGCGAGGGCCTTGGCCACCCACGTTTTGGCCTCGGCCGCGTTGCCCATTTTTTGGTACACCTGAGCAATCATAAACGTGTTTTTCTTCCAAAAGCCGGGCGAAATGGTGTCGGCTTGCACGAAGTGCGCCAAGGCCTCCGCGTATGTGGCTTGCGGCGGCGTCCCGAAGAGGGCAGCAGCGACCTTGCGCTCGATCCACGAGATGTCGGCGATTGTGAGGCTCCAGCGCCCGAGGAGGTGGTGCGAAGTCGAATCGGTCGGGTTGAGTGCAACGGCTTTTTCCCAGTGAGCCTTGACGATGTACGAATTGGCAAGCGACACTTTAGTGCCTTCGTAGTCACCGATGGACGACAGGATGATGCCCGACCTGTCATTTCTTATTGCATCCTCGCCGGTCGAGTGAGCACGTACCACTTCTGCACGGCGAAGTCGTTTTCGTTAGCGGCAAGTGCCTTCTGGATCGTCTCGTGTGCGTAGTAGATCAGCTCCTTTTTCTCTGCAGCCGGCGTGGAAGCGAGCCCACCAACGTCGTATGCTGCGCGCGCGAGGCGCCAGAGCACGCTCGCATCCTGAGGATCCTCTGTCGAAGTTGCGTGAGCCGCACGTTCCTTTGTAGATAACGTACCAGCAGCCTTCTCTTTGAGGAATTGCAACAACTCGCGGCGATCGTAACCAGCCGTGTTGTACAGCTCTTCGGCGCGCTTGGCGTTCACAGAGTCCACGGGTGCGCTCATGGTCGTGACTGCAGTCAACGAGAGCGCAGCGACAGCAGCAAATTGCAGAATGACAGACGACCGCTCGGCGACGGAAACCTCCGAAACGGAACAAGATCGCAACGTGGGGGCGGCAATGCGGCCGAGAGTGGGCGAGGCCTTGACAAGACGGGCAGCACGGGCTAAAGCAACAAGAGTGAGTGCCATTGTCCGGCGTGCGCGGCGCCCACCAAGACTACGTTGCATGCTCAATGAGTGGCAGCTAAGATACTGGTCCACCGCTCGGCAGCCTCCAGCTCCTGTTGATGAAACACCACGTCACTCGTTTTGTTTTCGGCATTTTACTTCAACATGGCACATTTTCTTTTATTTTCGGCATTGACGCACGCCCAGCTGCACCTACTATTTATGGCATCTAAACATGCTAATCGTGGTTAAATGTGGCAGCGTGGCACACAAATTGCCACGAAGGGACCAAGATGCCCAGGCCGCGATCTAAATTCGGCAAGTGCCGTCGTCCGGTCGCAACTGCAACTTGGCTCTCGAGGACCCGCCGCCGTGGGCCGGCAGCGATGCCAGCTTTCACAGGGCTCCCTCGTCTGCTGTGGTCGACTGGTGGACATGCCCACGGTCAACGACCAAGATATTTCAAAACTTTCAGCTGCGGCGCGAATATGAGAAAGTCGTTTGCCCAGCCTCTTTGAGGTCGTGTCACGACCAAGGTCCAGTGCGTCCAGCGCTTGATGCAAGCACCGATGTGAGCTTCAATCGAACCGTCTACCTCCCGAGCTCGCTCTAATCGTGTCCATCACCAAGCGTCGCCCATCTGTGACCATCGACTCGTTCCATGCGCCATGCCCCCTCCAAGCGTCAGGATGCTTTTCGTGCAAAATACCATGGACGGTCACCACCTGTTGTTCATTGATCCATCCTGTGCGGCTGTCGCGCCCATGCAGAGCGGCCATCTTCGCCCGGATGCTCGCACCTCTGGCTCCCTGTGGCTCGGTGGCGGTACGCGCGCGTCTTCGTGGCCGCGCACAAGGGCCGCTGGATCCCGCGCCCAGTCCGCCGCCGCCGACTATCGTTCGAAGCGCCAACTCCGGCAAATGGCCAATCGGAGCGCACTCGAATTTTCCATTGGCCAATCAGAACGCGCGTGATCTTGAATTTATCCTATCCAAAAAAAGTAAATTTCCTTGAAATGATATTCATGGGCCGTAGGTTTTTAAAAGAGAAGAATTTATTGCATGTTGCGATTTGTAAAGGGCGCTGCGAAAAACATTTATAAAACACATGGTCCCGTTGTAAAAAACGCGGGTTCCGATATCTGCCATTTATCAAAAAGGAAGAAGAGGGCCACCGCCTCCTGCCGCGCCACCGCCTCCTGTTGCCGCCGCCCTCGCTACCGTCGCGATCAACCCACCGCGACCGTCGCAACTTCCTTTGCTACCGACCACACCATGGCGCTCGACCGCGCCGGCAGCAACTACTTCATCCTCTCCAGCGATTCGAAACGATCGCTCGGCGGCGGGGCATATCTTCGCCAAGAGAGCTCCTTCCGCGATCGTCTCGAGCTCTTAGATGTTCTTGGTGATAACCCGAACGACCCGAGTGCCAGCCACCGCGGTGTAAACGAAAGTGGCTCCGAACCCTTCGGTGTGTTCGACGATGAGTTCTCTATTGACTTTTGCTGCGACATCCTCAAAGCCAAGTTTGGCTTCCAAGAAGGCTCCGTGGACAACCAGCGTGAGCATGCTCTTCTTTTGCTCGCCAACTGCAAAGCACAGAACCGTTCGGCGGACGTGGCCAACCACATTGCCGTCCTGCACCGCAAGCTGGTCGGCAACTACGTCGAGTGGTGCAACTTCCTTCAAGTTGATCCTGTGTGGTACGCCGGCCCTGTGAACGATCGGTTCAAGAATCGCATGCACATGGAGATCATGCTGTACCTGTGCATCTGGGGCGAGGCCGGCAACATTCGCCACATGCCCGAGTGCATTTGCTACCTGTACCACCAAATGATGGGTCTCCTCAACGGGGACCTCAACTTTTCGTTCCTGAACCCGCCCAACTGGTACCTCGAGTCGGTGATTCGCCCCATTTGGACCGAATGCGCCGGGATGCAAAAGAAGGACGCGCTCGGCAAGCACTTTGAACACACGAAGGTCCGCAACTACGACGACCTCAACGAGTTCTTCTGGAAGCCAGCCTGCCTCGCTGTGCCTGTCGACCGCGCTGGCGAGACCCTCAAGAGCCACGGCAAGACCTACTACGAGCACCGCAGCATCTTCACGCTCGTGCTCAACTACTACCGCATCTTCCACTTCAACTTTATGTTCCTTTTCGCGCTTGCCGTGCTGCAGTACTGCGTGACGATCTCCCCCAAGGGCGCTGAATCGGGCTTCTCGCAGTTTGCGGCGCTTGGCCAGACCGTCACGCCGTACACGTCTCGAGACCTGAAGCTCGCGCTTGTGTTTCTCGTTCTCATGCAGGCGCTGCTGTCGGCGCTCAAGTGCCTGCTCGAGGCAGGCCACGGCTGGCACCTGCTCTTCTCACCGACTCCGGCATCGTCGCGCAGCCTCACGTACGGCGTCGCGCTCGCGCTGCGACTGCTCTGGAACGGTGCCTTTGCCGGGCTCTTCTTGTACATGATGGTGGAGGGCACGGGCACCGGTGCGACGCCTGTGCTGGACCAACTGCTGGTGCTGGCGTTGGCCTTCGTGGGCCCAAGTGTACTGTTGATGATTGCGACGCTGCTGCTGCCGACGCCCGCGCTCACCAACTCGTTCTGGGCCAAGTTCATCCGCGAAGGCGACTCGTGCTATACGGGGCGCAACATGTCCCCGCCGTGGTCGTACCGCTCGGTGTACACGGCGTATTGGCTCGTGCTCTGGACGCTCAAGGCGGCCGTGTCGTACTGGATTCTCATCACACCGCTGATGCTGCCCTCTCTTGCGATCTATAACATGCCGCTGCAGTACACCACCGACGTGGTATCGATGCGCAACTTCGGTGTGATCGCGGCGCTGTGGGCGCCCGTGTTTTTCATCTTTTGCTACGACACGCAGATCTACTTTACCATCTTCCAAGCGCTGTACGGTGCGTATAAGGGCGTCCGCATGCACACGGGCGAGTACCACGGCTTTGCTGAGATCTCCAAGGCGTTCCGGCTTCTGCCCCAGCTCTTCGACACCAAAGTCGTGACCAAAGACGCGGTGCAGCTGGACAACGTGCCGACGGCGGATGGCCACCGCAAGTCGATGCTCATGGCGCGCTTCGTCGTGGTATGGAACGAAGTGATCAACTTTTTCCGCGAAGGTGACTTGCTTGACGACAAGGAGGCCGCCATCTTTCAATACGACGTGGCACCCATCTCGGGCGAGATCTACGAGCCCGTGTTCCTCTCAGCCGGCAAACTGGACGACGCCATTTCGACTGTGCTCAAGCTTGCGGCCAAGAAGGGCGGTCAAGGCGCGGACGGCGAGCTCACGGTGGAACTGCTCCTGCGCGACTGCCTCCCGAGCATTAAGTCGGCGTTCAACGCCGTCTACTTCGTGCTGGACATTCTTCTTGATGAGTCGGACGTGCGCGTTTTCGAAGGCCTCGCGGAAATCGAGCGCATTGCTGCAGATGGCCGCTTCATGGCAACGTTCCAAGTGGCCCATTTGCTCCACGTGCGCGAGGCACTCACGGCCTTTCTCGAGGCCGTACTGGACCTGCCACCGCCAGCCGCGCCCCTGGGCCACTCGTCCAAGGGCCACCCGATGCCGCTCATCCAGGAGTTCGTGCACCGCTTTGAAGCGCTTATGCAGGCCTGCGAGATGCTGTGTCGCGGCAAGCCGGACCTCGCGGCCAAGTTCACACACAGCAACTTTGCAGCCCCGCGCAACGGCCATGTGCTGGCCGCCGAAGGCATGGTGCGGCTGTGCGAAGACGACGTCGCCCTTGCGAACGCAACCCGCGCGCTGCTGCTTCTGACGCTGGACCCTGCGGACGCGATGCCGCGCTGCTCGGAGGCGAAGCGGCGCCTTGGATTCTTCATGAAGTCGCTTCTCATGGACATCCCGCAGCTGGCGTCGGTGCGCGAGATGAAGTCGTTTTCGGTCATGACGCCGTTTTACGCCGAAGGTGTGCTGTACTCGATCAAGGAGCTCCAGGACCCGCTTGAAAACCATGCCATCTTCGCCGAGGCCGAAGAGGCCGGCAAGAACCTCACGATCCTTAAGTACCTCATCACGATTCACACGGCCGAGTGGGAGAACTTCATCGAGCGCATCGGCGTCGCGACGGAGGAAGAAGCCATCGCCAAGCACCCGCTCGAGCTGCGGCTGTGGGCGTCCTATCGCGGCCAAACGCTCGCCCGCACGGTTCAAGGCATGATGCTGTACGAAGACGCGATCAAGATGCTCTACTGGCTCGAGATCGGGTCGTCGCCCACCAAGACGGGCGAGATGAAGCAGCGCATGCTCGAAGACATGGTCATCCTCAAGTTCTCGTACGTATGCGCGTGCCAGGTCTACGGCAAGCACCGCGACGAGAAGAAGGCGCAGGCCGCCGACATCGACTTTCTGCTGCGTCGATACCCGAACCTCCGCGTCGCGTACGTGGACACTGTCAAGAAGGACGGCGCCGCGACGTTCTACTCAGTGCTCATCAAGGCTGAGGGCGACAAGATCGCCGAGGTCTACCGCTACGAACTGCCAGGCGACCCGATCCTTGGCGAGGGCAAGCCAGAGAACCAAAACAACGCGTTGCCGTTTACCCGCGGCGAGTACCTGCAGACAATCGATATGAACCAGCAGCACTATTTCGAGGAGTGCCTCAAGATGCCCAACCTGCTCGTGACGGCCGACCTTCACCCGAGTGGCAAGCCGGTCTCCATCATCGGCATGCGCGAGCACATCTTCACGGGCAATGCGTCGTCGCTCTCCAAGTTCAAGTCGTGGCAGGAGCTCGTGTTTGTGACGCTCAGTCAGCGCGTGCTGGCGGACCCGCTCTACGTACGCATGCACTACGGCCACCCAGACATCTTCGACAAGGTCATGTGCCTTACGCGCGGCGGCGTCTCGAAGGCGTCCAAGGGCATCAATCTCTCGGAAGACGTCTTCGCCGGCTTCAATGCGACGTTGCGCGGTGGCGTTGTGACCCACGTTGAGTTTATGCAATGTGGCAAGGGCCGTGATGTGGCGCTGTCGCAGATCTCAATGTTCGAGGGCAAACTCGCCAACGGCGCTGGTGAAACGTGCTTGGCCCGCGAGGCCCATCGCATGGGCGCCTTCCTCGACTTCTGCCGGCTCAATTCGATGTACTACTCGCACACGGGCTTCTACTTTGCGACGTGGCTGACGATTGTGACGGCGTTTGTGTTCATCTACTGCAAGGTGTACCTAGCGCTCACGGGCGTGCAGGCACAGATCGTCTATGGCATGAACTCGACCGACATCATCAAGCTCAACAGCGACAAGGGCTTTGACACGCGCGCTTTCAACAACCTGGACAACGTGATCAACACGCAGTACTACATTCAGGCGGGTCTCTTTCTGACGCTGCCGCTCATGGCCGTGTACTTCACGGAGGCCGGGCTGCGCCGCGGCTTCCTGCGCTTTTTTAACATGATGGCAACGGCTGGTTGGGCGTTCTTTACGTTCCAAGTGGGCACGACGATGCACTACTTTGATATGAACATCATTCACGGCAACGCCAAGTACCAGGCAACGGGACGCGGCTTTAAGATCACGCGCGAGACCTTCGTGCTGCTCTACAAGGCGTACTCGGCGTCGCACTACCGGAAAGCCATGGAGTTCATCGGGCTCACGCTCATCTACGGCGTCTACGGCGTCTTCGACATTTGCCAGAAGACGCCGCAGTCGGCGACCAACACGTTTTCTCAAAAGTTCTGCGCCACGGGCCAGGGCTACGGCACGCAAACGTTTGCGATCTGGTTCATCGCCGTGCTATGGCTTGTGTCGCCGTTCTTGTTCAACACGGACGGCTTTGACTACGAGAAGACCAAGGCCGACATCAAGGCCTGGGCTGCGTGGCTCTTCATGGCCGAGGCGGACGTCGATGCCAAGGACAAGGTCAACAACGGCGGCTGGATCGGCTGGTGGAAAGATGACGAGAAGCAGTTCCACGGCACGAAACCCATCGCCCGCGCAACCGTCGTGCTCCGGGAGGCGCGCCACTGGCTGCTCGTGTGGTACGTGGTGACGCTGCGCCACTCGGTGGCCTACCTCGCCGTCGTCGTCGGCGCCGTGCTGGTGACGCTCGCCATCATGCAGCTCGGAGCCACCGGCGGTGGCTTGCGCGCGTCGGCCCACGTGCGCGCAGTGGTCTACGGGCTGCTGGTGGCGGTACCAGCGCTGCTCTACTTCCTCGCGACGCTCGTGTATCCGTGGTCAATGTCGTGGGCCGACTCGCTGAGCCTCTTCTTCGGCTACATGGCGGCGCTCTACGGCGTCAACGAGACGGCGCGCGTATTCGCGTTCCCGAGCTACTCCATCGCCAACGTCGGTGTGTTCATGCAGTTGGCCTTTTTCTGGGACTTCGTGTTTGGCGCCGTCATGCTCGTGCCGCTGGTCGTCCTCTCGGTGATCCCGTTTATGAACATCATCCAAACGCGCATGATGTACAACGAAGGCTTCTCGCAAGTGCTCTCGGACTCGTCGCAGTACGCCTTTTCAATCGCCGGTGTCATTGGCTTCATCGGCGCCGGTGCCTGCGGCTGGCTTTACTACGTGCTCACGACGCTCGCCTCGTCCGCCGGCTTTCTCAGTTATACGTCGGCGTTCAACATTGTGCTCTCGAACGGCAACAACGTCACGGCCTACTTTGTGCTCGTGGGCTGCGTGGTCGGCGCGGTGCTCTCGGGCGTGCTGGGGTTCTATCTTGGGCGGCGCTTCACGATTGTCGCTGGCGGCGTGGCGTCGTTTGTGGCCATGTGCCTTCTCACGGCCGTGGCCTCGTACAGCAGCAGCGGCACGGAGCTGCTTCTCGGCGGTCTTTCGCTCTTTGGCATCGCCCTTGGCGTGCTGCTACCGACCATTGCCGGCTACTGCTACGAGATTTCAACCAAGGAGATGCGGGCGCGCATCATGCTGCTGCTGGCGGTCGGCTTCGTCACGGGCAACCTGGCAGCGAGCTACTTTTCGTACGGAACGTCGCTCGTGTGGCTCTGGCAGGCATTCTGGTGCTTCCTCGTCTTTGCGCTGCTGACACCCGCTATCAACCTGCTCCCCGAGTCGCCCGAGTGGGAACTCGCGCGCAACGGCGAAGAAGCTTGCAAGCAGTGCCTTGTGCTGCTGCGGCGGCGCCAAGATGTGGCTGCCGAGTTGCAGGCGCTCCAGGAGAAGCAAGTCCACCAGTACAGCGTGGGCAACGGTGTGCTCAAGGCGGTCATGGGCGCCCTCTTCATCGCCGTGCTCTCGCTCTCAACGCTGCCTTTGTACATGTATACGGCGCGGCTCTTCACGGCCAACGGCCGCCCGCTCATGCTCACCAACTGCCTCGCGACCGAGCTGCTCTTTGCAGCGCTGTCATTCTTGTATATTGAGAAGTTTACACACAAGCTACTGCTGCTGCTCACGCTGCCGCTCGTCGCGGTGGGTGCTGGCATTCTCGGTGCCCACGACAAGTACCAGATCTTTGGCTCGAACGACGCCACCGCCATGCAGGTGCTGCTCATCGTGCTCTATGCCGTCAAGGGCGCCGGCCTCCCGGCCACGCTGTGGGTGTCGGCGATCGGACTCTTCCGCACGCGCGGCCGCTTCATTACGGCACCAATGTACTTCGCTACCTTCTTTGGGCTGCAGGTCTTCGCGACGTACCTTCGCGTAGACACACAGGCAATTCGGTCGCCCAACTCGAAGGAGTGCATCTGGATATTCGCCCTCGCGGGGCTCAGTGCTGCCGCTGCCATCGGCACTTCCTTCCTGGCGCGCCGCTCCAACGGCCTTGTGTGCACGGCAGCCGAGATGGCCTTCGAGGCCAAGCAGCGCGAGATTGTGCCCGTGCGCAGTGGCTCTAGCCGCCACCGTGGCTTCTCGCGGCAGACGTCCAAGCGCGTCACGGCCAACCGGACGATGTCGCCACGGAAGTCGACGCCGTACCTCCACGCCGAGAGCTTCGACTTCCCCGAGCCCGCCAAGAACGTTGCGTAGCTCTCGTATGTATGAATGCATTTGGTTGATTTTGATACGTACTGGGGGTCGAGACCCTACGGGCCTTTGCTGCAACAAGAGGACAAGATGTGCATTTCACGGGCACCGAGAACAGGCGGCGGATACGGTAGAACGGACGTTGTGAGAGGCTGTACGACGCCATTGGGTGGCGTTGCATTGCATCCTCCGCACGAACTATGCTTGAGGTTCGCTGCAGATCTCGCTCACAACGGCGGCCGAGCGGCGCGCCCATCAACGCCCACAGAGCACGGCACCACTTGGCTCCCTTGAGCAACTCAAACTGCCTAGCGTCACCGGTACAATGGTCGATCCTTGCGCCGTCATATTCGGGGATCGCAGGCACCCTGCGACAACTACCAACTTCCACTTCACCCGCCATCTCAAGTGAACCTCTCGAATCCTCCATCTCTGACACCCTTTGTCGAGGCCCATTGTCTCGGCCCCGTGCCGCCAGGTCCGGTGCGCGATAGCAAGAGCTGAGAGGAGGATTCACAGCGGGTGCGGGCGACAGGATGTCGGATTAGGGGGGCTACGTTTCTAGCGGGTGGCGCGGTTTCACGCGTTGGCGGGCTGCATTCGATGAGGCGGCGTCGACGCAAGCAAGCGTACCTGGCGAGAGCCTTGACGCGACTGCAGCCGGTCGCGGGGCAAGTAATCGTCGTCGCCGTCGTGCAGCGGGTACACGAGTTCCGATGGTGGGTACCGTGCCTCGTCCTACGATGCGTGGCTCTTGGGGGTGCGGGCAGACGCCCTACCGGGTGGACGTGAAGAGGCTCGCTGCCTTGATCGAGGTCGTTGTTGGGGCTCTCGGAGCTGCGGTGACGGTGCTTCTTTTTGTCTTTGTCGCGCTTGGACTTGGACGAGCGCTTTGGAGTGCCGTCGTCGCCCTTGCTTTCACGCGTCGTCTTGTGGGCGCTCGGGAGCTTGAGGCTGCGGTTGAGGTCGGCTAGTGGCAGTAGCGTCAGACTGCCAGCGTCTTCGCCTCGGCTGGACGCTCCATCGATTGACCGCTATGCAACCCCTCACTAAAGCGGCGTCGCTGCCGATCCTACCCGATGCTTTCGCGACTTGCTCGAGCGGTTGCTCAGCGTGCCCGCGTCGCCTGTGACCACTTCGGCGCCACCGACTTCGCCACCCGTGATGGGCCGATCGATGGGGGTGAAGCCGCCGAGTTGAGGCAACTTCATCGTCGTGAAGTCGCTTCGCGGCTTGATGCGTGGTAGCTGCCACCTACACCGCATTAGCCCGGTTTGCATCGGCGGCGTACTCCTCCTTATCCTCGAGCCATACGGCCTTTTCCCACACCTTGACGAGCTCGTTTTGCGGCAGGAAGAGCTCGACGAGCTGCTCCATGAGCTTTACTTCGCGTGTTTGCTGGCGGATGGTGTCCATGAGGCCCTCGCGCTCGCGCCGGAAGTCGGCCTGCATGTCGTTGATCTCCTCTTTGGCGGCCTCGAGCTTGGCTTTGTACTTGAGCTGCTTCTTGCGGTGCAACGCGGTGCTAGCTTGCACCTGCTCCTGGGCCGACTTAAGCTCGTCCTCGACGCTCTGTTTCTCGGCTTGAAGCGCTAGCTTGGCGATCTCAAGTTGCTCCTCCTTCTTTTTCTTCATCTTGAGTTTGATCTGCGCCCGCCGGTACTCGACCTAGGCCGCCGATGTGACCGCCGTCACCCCGTCATTCCACCTGCTGCTTGAGCAGCGCGATCTCAGCGTCCGCGGCTGAGTCGTGTTTGCCGCAAATCTGCGACCCGATCTTCTGCAGCTTGGTCGCGAGCTCGCTCTTCTCCCTGAGGTGGTTTTGCACAGCCTAGCGTCTGTGAGGCGGCGGGTGCACCGCCGACGGCACCAGCTGCGTCTGCTCGAGCTCCTTAGCCATGCGGTCGCGGTGGTCGAGGATCGTCTGGTTCATCTCGACAAGAGCCTCTTTCTCCTTGAGGTGGTCTTCAGGCACAACTTCCCGCACAACCTCGACGACTTCCTTGACGATCTTCACCTTGGGTGGCTGCGCCGCGCGGGCTACAGCCTCTGCCATGAGTTTCTCGGCCTTGGCCATCATTTCGGCCGCCTTGGCCTTGGCCTCTTCGGCTTCTTGGTGGCTCGGCAGCACGTGGTCAGTGCCCGCTGACGCTTCCGTCGGAGGCGGCGTCTCCGTCTTGCGGGGTGTCTCCGCGTGTCGAGGCGTCTCTGTCTGTCGGGGTGTTGCCGCTTTTGCTTCATTTGCCGACCGATGCAGCGGCGTCGACCGCATCGAACTCGTGGCCGGGGACGTGGGCATCTCGTCGAACGGCGTGGCAGCCATGAGGTTAGCCTCCTACGACACCCTGTGTGAGCCACAAAGGAGCGGCCACCAGCGACTTCTTCGAGCGTCATTGCCGGCGTGCTGCTGCGATCGACTAATGATCAGTGGCTTAGCCCAAGTTGCCGACGCTCCGAACCTCGAGGGGGTGGCATGGGACGGAAACTCGAGCTCGCGTCGGGTGTTCTAGGAGCGGGTGAGCACTGGGGCCTTGCGCTGCGCCATACGAGGCTTTGTGTTGTGCGAGTAGAAGCTTGAGCTGTTCGATCTCGGCTTTGTACTCGCGCAACTTTGCGTCTTTGGGGTCTTCGTTGACTGTCGGTTTGTTTTTGATGTTTTTTGCGCGGTTGGCGTATCGCAGCGTCGAGAGGGTCTCGTCAAAGTTGTAGTCGGCGGGACTGATCGCCGCGACCATAACTGTCTTGGTGTTGCCGCCCAGCGAGTCCTAGGTGACGTCAGGTGGGCACTTAGGGCCAGCGAACTTGGAGTAGCCGCGTGAGCTTCGAGTCGCGGTATGGAATGTGTTTGCCCTTGCCGTCCACGAGCGCTACGGGACGTCAGCGTTCGGACACCGACGATAGCCCACCTGAAATGACGTTGCCAAGTGCCGAGAGACTCAGATTGATCTTGCACCCTTCCTAGCACGAACCCGTGGACAGCTTGCGCAGTGGAGGACGCACCTTGAGTCGTGCACCTGTGGCGCCTGTTTTGCTCTGTCGCTCGCTACCGGCCAAATCGACGAGATTGAGCTATGCAGGTGGTGTCGAACCGACAGCTGCTGCAGTGCCTACCTTGCCTGCTCGGAAGTGCTCTTCGCCATTGACCTTTTCGCTCATCTCGACGACAATGGTGAAGATGGAGTGGGACCGCGACGAGCCTTCATTCTACATTGTACGACCCGGTGAGTGAGCTGGTTAGTGGTGGTTGGAGGGCGGGTACCATGAGCGTCGCGGCGATCGTGCGGTTCTTGAAGCCGCGGGCCATGACGCTGCAAAGACATAGTACGGTGGGGCTCGAACGACGCACGCACCGGTTGATACTGGCGACGTCGTTGACCACGACTTCGGTGAGGTCCTTGACATAAACACCCCCATCTGCGCTCTCCTTGAGCTCGAGCTTGGCCTTGGAATCGTCGCCAAGGAGGTCGCGGATGTCCTCGTTGTAGATCTCGAGGTACGTCGCGCGGACCATATACTCCTTTTCATTGTCGGCGCCGATGTTCTCGAAGACGTGGTCAAAGGCGTGGGGAATGACCCCGCGCAGCTCCGGCGGACTGTCCTTGCCCTGCATTGTGTGCGTCTTGCCGCAACCCGTCTGGCCGTAGGCGAAGATTGTACCGTTGTAGCCCTCGAAGACGCTTTCGACGAGCGGGTAGCCCGACTCGTCGTAGAATTGGCGCTACGAGGGGTGAGCCGCTGGTAGTTGCGCCCGTAAGCGTACTTGCACAGTGTGTTCGTCGTAGACGGAGTCGAATGTGAAGCTCTTGAGCTGGCCAGTCTCGGGGCACCTGATGGATACGACGGCAGCGGCAAGGTCCATGGTCACGATGGATTGCCGCCCCTCCGTGATCTCCTTCCCGAAAAGCGGCCGGCAGCGTACGACGACCTTGACCGTCTCCCTGCCCTTGGCATTCACCGAATTTACGATCGCCGTCGCGGACGCCAAGTCCATCGCGCCAGCAATTCGGACCTGCAGTTTCACGCCCAAATTACCACCAGTTTCGCCTCGTCGTAGCATATCTAACGGCGTCTCAAGAGGTGGCTTCAAGCGCTTCCAGCTCGCTCTACCGATGGGCCTTGCATGCCAACTCTCCGTCCACCGGTGGCGCGCTCCCGAGCCATTGCCTCCCACGGCATCGGCGGCCCATCCATTGAAAAGGCAATTAGCGCCGCATCGAAGTACAGGCGTATCCGCATTCGTTATCTAAGGTCTACGTCACTAGTTTACGGCGTAAACTGGGCCGCGTCAAGGGCAGCCAGGTGATCGGCCAGGATCGCAAGGTCCGCAGACGTAACGAGCTTGGATATGCTGGCGACACCCGACCACATCGAGAGCGCAACGATGTCTTTTGTTGGCGTCGCCGGCTGCAGCACGACGACGATGGGGCCGACACCAAACGCTTGCAGCCGCGCTGCGAGGGCCGGGTCGAGCTCAGTGTAGTGCTTGGAGCTTGTAACTGCGACGAGCACATTAAAGTCCGTCCAGCCGACCTCCACTTTGCGCTTGGTCATATGGGGCACGACGAGCTCGAGACCGTCCTATCCACCCTGTCACCCCGGCTTTGACGCCTCGGACGCACCTGCGCGGGGCGAAATCCCTTGTGAGTGCCTGTCGTGTTCTTGACAAAGACCTTGACTCCCGTGTTGACAAGCTACGCAGCGGAGTTAGCTACCGCAGGAGAGGACGCGGGGACATTGAGGTCGGTGCCAGAAAGACACGCGGTTTGCACGGCCGGGCTCACGTACGACAACGTGGCCGCGCCTTGCGAGCGCGCGAAGAGCCGTGCCTACGCGGCGTGAGCGTTGCCGGCGGTGAAAGAGCTGCTGACTTGGTCGAAGCCGGCCGTGAGGCCATAGGTGTCGCGGATCGCCACCCACGCTTCGTCAGGAAGGGGCACGAAGGCGTCGCCAAATGTGTTAGTCGTGTCGGCGACCGTGTTAGCGACGGTGTCGGCCGCCACCTCTTCGATGGGCGCGGAGGCCGCCGCCTTGCGCTTCTCAGAAAGTTCGCAGTCTTGAATGTAGTGACCACGCTTGCCACAGAGCTTGCAAACGTAGCGGTGGCACTTGGGGCCCCGTTCATACGACACCTCAAAGGCCTCGAGGCCCTTCTGATGGACGCCCGGTAACTCAGCATTCTTCTGTAGTACGGCGACGAAGAAGCCGCCGGTGTTCTGGTCATGCGGCAAGAAGCGCATGCACTTATGAAGGCCGTAGCCCGCGTCGGCCGGCGGGAACATGGAGCGCGTGAGGCGGTAGCCGCGCAAGTCGTCTGGAATCTCTTCGCCAAATGTCGAAAACCACTCGAGGGGCACATCGGCGGCCTTGCGCTGCTTTTTGGATTTAGACTGCCAGGCCACTTCCCACTTTTCCAGGCCTTCGCGACGCTTGAGCCCGGCGAGCTCGTTGCTGCAGTCAACTAGCGACAACGCGCCGTCGGAGCGGCGCAGCAACTCGGCAACGATCTACAGCGCGGGGGCATGAAGAAGACATGGGACGCTTGGGCATACGGCTTCGTTCTCAATCGGGTTGAAGGAGCACGTCGAGTACACCATGCGGCCCCCAACCTTGAGCAGTGCAGCTGCCCGAAGCCCGATCTCGAGCTGGATCGGGTGCAGGGTGAGCGCATCACCTACATGCCACCGACGCCAAATGTTTTCGTTCTTGCGCAGTGTGCCGTCGCCCGTGCATGGCACATCGCAGAGGACGCGGTCGAACACGTTGGTGGTTTCGAGGGTGCCTGCGCACGAGTGAGGTAATATCGGGGACTATAACATAGAGCGTACCAGCGGCGTTGTAGAGGCCCGGGAAGGCCTGACCTTGGTGGCAAGACACCACCGCTGCCATCATCCCAATGCGCATCGTTTGGTGCACGAGCATATAGGCCCGCTTCTCACTCGCATCGTTAGCCACAACGAAGCCCGTGCCCGTCGTGTCTTGCGCAAGCGTTTCGACAATCTGCGACGTCTTGGACCCCGGTGCCGCACACCTATGGGCGAGGTCAGAAGCGTCGGTCGTCGAAGGGCAGTTGACATGTCGAGGACGCGGTGGTGCGGCTGGACGTCGAGGAGAAGCGTCGGGATCATGCTCACCGCCTCTTGCCGCGTAATGGCGCCGCTGCCCACGTGCAATTGGAGAAATTGGTGCAGCGCACTGAAGACGTCGTGCTCCTTGGCTACATAGTACGTAAGCTGAGCCGACAAACCCAACAGGAGCAGAGATACCGAGCTTAGTGAGCGCCGTGCGTCCGCACTCTAGCTGCCAAGCGGCACCGTTTGAGGCTGGAAACCACGGCAACTTCCTACATCGGAGCAAGTCAATCACAGGCGCTAATAGAGCGTACTGAGGCGGCGCCACAAGAGTGTCTTTGAACGTCACGGAGCCTGCAGGAAATTGAAACTCCGTCTTGAGCGCTTGCTCGATACTACAATCCTTGAGCCATCAAGTCAGGTACAAGTGACATACTTGGCGGCGGTGGCGTAATTCGGGCTTACGCGGAAGCACGCTGGCAGCGGCGTCTTGAGTGTCTCGACCACTGCGTCAATTTCATCGGCACCAAAAACGTTCTGGCGCTACACAACAACAGGCCATTAGGCGCATTCTCCCTCAGCAAGGACGTACAACGTAGTAGTCCGTAAAGAGAGTCTCGCGAAAGGAAGCCATCGATCGCACGCCAAACAGTGCGCTCCGTGGACGCTGCAAAAGATGGCTGAGCATGCACGCCTGTCAAACTGCACCAATCACGGTGGCCTTTCCCATGGTATCCGGATACCGGATAACGTTTCTGGTAGAAAGGCGGCAGGACCTAAGTGCAGTATCGCAATGGCCTGGTTTCAACGACAGTATCCCAGCTTATAAACTCAATCCACAAGAACAGCAGTATCTCGGCAGTGCAGGAGTCAAGCGTTCGCGCAGGCCATGGATCTCGATCTGTAAATCCAATGCGACGGGAAGTTCCAGGCGATAACTACTTCCGTGCAATGCACGGGGACGTTTGCCATCAGTTTATCCTGGCACAGACCACTCTGTACGTGCAGTGGGGCAGTCTACTGGCAGCAACACGACGGCAACAGCGCTGTACTGTAGTGGAGCCGTTCGAGTGGTCAACCATCGACGGCCGAGTGTTGTCCCGAACCTGGGACACGTGGGAAAGATGATAAAAGAATCTGTTGTCGGCTAAAAGCCGGAAACAATATTGGCGCGTTCGTGTCGCGGGCACCCGCCTTTCCACGCGCCGGGGCCGACTCGGGCGACGTCGGTAGGGCTGTCGGTTCCTGGCCATTCGATGCGCTGCAGTGGATAGGTCGTCGATCTCCTTCAAGGTGGACCTTGATGGACATTGATGTTCAAAGATTCGTTGATGGGCCTTACGGCAAAGTCGGCACCGGCGATTGATGGGCATCCAAGATACTTTTCACCCACCACGTCTCGCCGTTCTCACCACCGCCATGTCCCACCCATTGATCCACAGCGCGTCGTTCGTTCTTCGTTTGGGGTTGCTTCTAAGGGCCTACGAACCCGCCTAGTCGCAGCCTCTTGAAGCGATGCGCAGTAAAGAAGGCGGCGACGTGTCGCGGACCGATCGCGTAAACGCACGCGGGTGTTTCTGTGCTGCGCCGTGGGACCTCGCCGCCCCCGGACGATCCTCATGCATGCTCTTTGTGTGCCGTCGAGTGAGTCGCGCCCGCGCGCCCTCGACGCACGGCGCCCGCCGCACCTATGAATGACGTGGCGGACCGGTCTTGATGCGTGTCAATGCCGGGAAATTCTCTCTGAACAAAGTGTGTTCATCCGTGGGGGGGCAAGTGGGTCGGCCCCAGCGGGACTATTAACGAGAAATGACCTGCACAAGGCAGTGGGGGGCACTCAGCACCCATTCACTAAAGTACCGTGGGACCAGTATAAGCCTGGCAGGAACGGGTCGGTGATTGGTGTCATGCCATATCGCAGTGTTTCCAGTGGGAGCATCACCTCATGCTGTCGCCACCCCGCCCCGCGTACACGCCCGGCGGCCTCGTTCGCGATTCAATCTCGGCGCGCACGCCAGGACGTAGCCCAGCACGGACGTCGCTGTGCGACCCGCCCTCGTCGTCATTGCATCCGAGCGGCCGCCGTGTGGTACGCCACCATGGATATCTCTTCACAAAGAAGCTCTTGCGGGGGCTGTCGTCGCAGTACTATTGCCTCAATGAACACAGCAGCAAGTTGTATGTGTTTGACAATTACAGTGACTTCCACAACTGGAATGTCGAGGGCCAGCCGCGCCACATGACGGCCAAGCGCCTCAATGGCACGTCGATCCCGTGCGGGCCCACGCGCATCATTCAGATAGACGCACTCGACGATTGCGATGCGCTGCGGCCGGTGCTGCACCAAGGCTACTTCAAGCTCACGCTTTCCGTCTTCAAGAAGATGAATTCGAGCAAGGTCGAGAAGCTCAGTTTGCTTGCCGAGACACAGGAAGGATACAACGCGTGGGTTGAAGCCTTCGAAGACGTCCTCTCAAGCGGTGAAGAAGCCACCGTACACAGCGCCAGCCACATAATGCGCCGCCATACGACCGAATCGACGTACTCGTCATTGCACTCGGAAGCGTCTTCGTTCGCACCTTCGGCCACCCGCCCCTCCTCCAAGTCCGACTCGTACCCGATCAAATCCAACGCTGGTTCCTTCCTTGGCGCAAGCGGGAGCCGTACTGTCGCTCCACAGCCTCTGTCGCGCCGGTACTCGGAGATCCTCAAACCATCGGACCTCCGTGAGCACCTCGAGTCCCCTCCTCGCGTGCCCCTCGCCATGCGCGGCCGAACGCAATCGGCGTTGTCGATGCGGTTCGGCGCGACCAAAGGTACCCGTTCCAAGCAGCTCTCTGAGCTCATCGCGTCTGCCTAGATGAAGGCAGCTTCCTCGCGAATCAACCGCCCTTGTCGTCCGGTGGATCGTTCTTGACGTCCACCCCAGCACCACCGTCGTCAACCCGCAACGTACTTCTATTCGTCTCGACAAACGGCTCGACGGTGGGCGTCTCTGAGGCCAAAATTCAACAGGCCCGCGCCGACCTCGCCGCGCTCTTAACAATTTCCGGCAACTACCAGCCCGAACGCGGCCTCGACTCATTCATGGTACGGCGACGCTGTGATCGCCGGCTCATGCGGCTTACAGGACTCGCGTACGCATTGGTTGCACGGCCCCCCCGACTACGCGCTTACAGACGTTGCGTACTTGCGTGGGCGCTCGCGGCGTCATGGCGTCACGTCGCTGGCGTACGAGATCGAGACGGCGCTGCGCGTGTTCAGCATGGAGGTGACGCACAAGGCACGGCTGTCGCAATGGACTTCCGTGGCCACGTCGTTCTGGCTGCAGGTGAACGAGTACCCGGTCGTGAGCTATCACCAGCTGCCCGACGTGCGTCATGCGCTGCTGGGGCTGGTGTATCTGGCCCCAGCGCCGCTCAGCCCAAGCACAAGCAGCAGCGGCAGCGGCGGCCCGCCGTCACCGCCTCTCGTCGAGTCGTCTAGCGTCCTGGCCGAGGCGTTTGCCGATGGCTTCCCTATGGAGGTGCTTGACGTGTACACGACAACACCCTCCAATATTTATTTCTCGTGGCGCCACTGGGGAGCGTTCACAGGCTCGTACCTCGGGCGGCGCGGCGACGGCAGCGCCGTGGAAATCACGGGCTTTGGGCGGCTGGCCAAGGAAGTGGGCACAGGCAAGCTCCAATCGCTGCATATCTTCTGCCACCCCGACCCGCTCCTCGACCAGCTCAAGAGCAAGTGGGCGCCAGCCCCACTGTCGTCGGCACCGCGTCGCGTGCGCGCCGAGTCCGAGAGCCTCAGCGAAGTGCCCCGGCGCCGCCGCCCTTCGGCCAACAGCCTCGACTTGACGTTCGACCTGCAGGGCCTCACCAAGGCGTAGATTATTAAAGACAATGCGACCACTTTGCCATTGCCGAAGACGGTGTCTTCGCATTAGGCGGACGCATCGCGGAAGTGCAGCTCGAGAGCCGGTCGAGAGGCCGACTGCGGGTCCTTAACAGCCACGACGAGGCAGTAGTGGCCTTGGAGCATGTGGTACTCTTCAAGCTCGTCAAAGAGTTCAAGGTGCTCCTTCCTATCGGACGCTGGGCACTGGCAGCTCCTGTGACACAGACGTACTGCTTGCGTTCGTCGACGGGTAGGAATTCGTAGTAGACGCGGTTCATATCCCAGCACTCGACGTGGCCGAAGCCGCTGGCGGTGAATCGCCTGCGCTGGTCGTCAGGTTCGGGAAATCTACGCAGATGGAAATCAGCGGCTGGGCATTGTTGCTGGCGTACGCGTGGACAGACTTGAGGTCGCAGCCACGGAGACGGATGTTGTCCACCATGGTCTGGCCGAAGGCGTCATGGGGCCGAATCTGCTCGTAGACAACGACGGCGGCATCGGCAAAAGAGCTGCCGAACCAGTCGAGGAGGGGCTGCGAATGCGCCGGCTCCATGTAGCACAGAACGCATTCCGAGAGAACCTAGATATCGAGCCTCATCAGTGGCTACCCCGGCCCACGAGGTCTCAGATACCAACGTTGGGACAGCAAAGTCGATGCCGGCCCAAGCGCACTTTGCCTGCACAGTAGGTAGATCACGCAAGTCACAGGCCGCAAGTGCGTAACCGTTGGCCTTGAGCTCGATCTCGTTGGTCTCGACAGTACCAATGCACTCGGCAACAGCTTTGTGGCGGCGACAGAGCCTCACCTTGGCCCGCGTAATCATAGGGAAATCCATTTCAACGTAGAGCACGTCACGAAGGAGCTCTGGGTGCAGCTTCTTGAGGCGGTAGTACATGGTGTCCTGGCCGGCGCCGAGCACGAGTACCTGACGCTTCCCGGGAGTTCCGAGGAAACGCTGAAGCAGCAGTTCGATGCTACGCACCCGGGCGTAGTAACCGCGGTTGATGATGGGCATCTTGCGATGATGCGAGGAGAACATATGCGCGAAGGGGTCCTCCCAGTACCCGAGGCGCGCCGCCGAGAGCTTGCAAGACGCCGCATCCGATGCAGTCTCCTGGACGCTCTGGTCGTTGCTGGCGTTCATGTCGTGCACACCTCGAGCTTTTTTGCGCCGCAATTTCACCAATCGGAGTAAGTAAAAACAATTACTTTTGACCAATAGAATTGCATCTCTTAAATCAACTTTCCACAACAAAAAACCTATTGCACGTAGCGACCGCCTGCTGCACCGGAATGCAAGGGCACTGACAGAGCGTTGCCGGCGCCTCGACTGTGCTGGCAACTACGACGTCGTCACCAAGCTGATCGGTGTCACCATGCAATGCTACACGACGAGATTGAGACTTTTGGGCTCGAATGATCAGCACTGAATGACGACGCAGCCCTGAATGTAGTGAGATGTCATGCTCCAAAGGATCAATATACTTGGGCGGTAAGTCAGGAACGACGGCCATGAGCACGCAGCCGCCCGGCCGTGTTGCGCCAAAAGAACTTTGCGCCAACATACTATCCTCGGATGTTTTCGACAACAGTCTGCGAACGCATCGCGACCTTCTAAGCAATATCACAGTTGAACCAAGTGCTCAAGAGATGAGCAACGCTGAGTCACGCGTGACAAAGTGCCGCTGGCGGCAGACAGTCGAACGGCAGTCCTTTGGCCGCCGTAAAACTCATGCGCCTTGATTGTCATGAAGCAGAACAAAGTAGCGCTAGGTCACAACCTTGATGAGAGCGCGTTCGCAGATTGTATCTTCCATTTGGGAATGCGTGTCGTGGTCGAACGCATGTACAGCATGGAGCAATGTATGAATTAAAATTTGGTACCCATGTGGTCGTGTTTACCTTGATCTTTATATGAAGTGCTCGGTTTAGAAAAAATAATACGGACCCACATCAGATTGGCATTGACGTCATTTTCCACGGTGCCACAATGGGGAGGGCGACCTTTTGGCAGCAAACGCGTGTGCTGCTATGGAAGAACGCAACGCTCAAGCGACGCAACATGCGCGCACTGATCACTGAAGTCGCAGTGCCGATCCTCATCCTTCTCTTCCTTAGCTGGCTCGGTGGCTTCAATGCCCAGGTTGCCGGCGTCGAGAACGTGCCCGAGGCCCGCAATACCGAACGCGCCCAAGCACTCCCGACGCTGCAGCTACTACCGACGCTTCTGCAGCGCACAAATCGCGTGCTGGGCGTAGCTTCACCTCGTGCCACCGACTTCATCGCCTTCCTGGATGCGCGGTACGCAGTCCCCGGCAACGCATCCCCCACATTTGGTGCCGTCACGACGGTCTTTGCGAGCGTGGGTGATATGGACGCGTACGCCAAGCAGTCGATGACCTCGAACACAACGCGGGCGCTCTTCGCTGGTGTCGTCCTCGATGGCAGTGTCGCAACTATCCGGCTAAGCGACGAACTGATTGAGTCGAACGGCGCGGCCCCAAGTGACGGCGTCGCACCGCCCTCGGACTTTGGTGTCCTCGCGCAACTCGCGAACAAGACGACAACGACGATGTTCCCTGGCTTTCTGCCCCTCCTGGTGGCCCTCCACGAGTTTCTCGCCGAAGCCAGTGCCCCAGTGAGCTGTGACAGCCTCGCACGGGATCTGCGGACGCTGGGGCTGTCCTGGACCGACGTACACCTATCTGACGCTGCGACCTGCCATGCGCTTCAGGGCGGCCCGTCACAGCCGTCGTGGTTTGCACAGGGCGGCGTCGTCCAGCCGTTCCCCGTGGCCGCGCACGTGGCCGTGACGGACCCGCTCACCCCGCAGATCGTCATGTACCTCGTCTACCTCGGCATGTGGCCCTTTGCGCGCTTCGTGCGCGACGCCGTCACGGAGAAGGAGACTAAGATGAAGGAATTCCTCTTCATCATCGGCGTCCGCGAGTCGGCGCTGCTGTGCTCGTGGGTCGGCTTCTACAAGCTCTACGCGCTCGTGACGGCCATTGCGGCGACCCTGCTCTTCCAGGGCGTGCTCTTCGCGTCGGGCGCGTTCGCCTTTGGCCTTCTCTTTGGAACGTTTCTCGTCACCGCCGTGTGCTTTGGCCTCGTTGTGATTCCATTCTTCAATCGCACCAAGACTGCCATGGGCGTCGCACCGCTGCTCTTCGTGGCCTGGTGCAGCCCGCTCATTGCCCAGCGCATGGCGCTCACAGGCAATGTGTGGACCCTCTTCGCGGCTGTGACGTCGCCTGTGGTGTTTTTTAATGCAATGGTCAGTGTCACAGGCATGGCGACGTCGGGCAACCTGAGCGACGTGGCGCTGGCATCAATCGCCGTGCCGTGGCTCACGCTGGTGGCCCAAGCCGTGGGCTACGCGCTCCTTGGTGCGTACCTCGACCGCGTCATGCCCAAGACAATCGGCGTCTCGGAGCCGTGGCATTTCCCGTTCCATGCGAGCTTCTGGGCACCGACAACATGCCCACGCCGAAGCAACGTCCGCAGCTACCACACGTTTCCCGCCGCTGACGCCGCCACGGACACCACTGCGGACGACGACGTGCCCGTCGTTGAGCTGCAGAACGTATCTAAGACGTACACCGACGGCAAGGTGGCGGTGCGCGACTTGTCGCTGACGATCCCCGAGGGCGAAATCTTTGGCCTTCTTGGGGCCAACGGCGCCGGCAAGACTACGACGCTTTCTATGCTTTCGGGGCTTCTTGCGCCAACGGACGGCCAGCTCCGCGTCTGCGGTGACGCCGACATGAGTCGCATACGGCAGCACCTCGGTGTGTGCTTTCAGCAAGACGTGCTATACGACCACTTGACGATCCAAGAGCACGTGCTTCTTCTCGAACAGCTCAAAGGCCGCACCGACACAGCGGCCGTCGCCGCCGAGTGCGCAGCCAAGTGCGCGGCCTTTGGTCTAAGTGATAAACTTCACGCGCAGTCGCATACGCTCTCGGGCGGCAGCAAGCGGAAGGTATGCGTACTCCTCGCGCTTTTGGGCGACGCCCGCCTCGTGTTGCTGGACGAACCGACCACCGGCATCGACATCGAGTCGCAGAAGAGCGTGTGGGCGGCCGTGCAAGGCGCGCTCGCGGGCCGTGCCGTGCTGCTCACGACACACGCTATGCAGGAGGCGCACGTGCTCAGCCACCGCATTGGTATTATGGCCGACGGCCAGTTGCATGCCGTTGGCTCCAGCGGTGCGCTCCGCGACACGTACGGTGTCGGCTACAAGCTCCATGTGGTCAAGAGCACCCCGGACGCGGCCAGCAGCGTGCGAGGTGCACTGACCACGGTGCCAGGGGCCGTCGTCCTGCGTGACCACAAATGGGGCGTCGACTGCCGGCTGCCGCTCGGTGCTGAGGCCGCGATCCCGCACCTGCTGCACGCGCTCGACGACCTCCAAGGCGCTGGCGTCATCGAGACGTACGACGTGGCCACAACGACGCTCGAAGACGTTTTCGTCAAGATCTCGACGGGCGACGGCGCGCCGGCTGCGGCGCCAGCCGACGACAAAGCGGTGGCTACCGCAATTCCGCGCCCCGAGGCGCACAAGTACGCGAGCTGGAGGGTGTTCGCCGTGCAAGTGGCGACGCTCTGGCGCAAGAAGGCGCGCTTCCTTCGACGAGACGTGCGCAATACCTTGAGCCAGTTTCTCTATCCAGCGCTCTTCGTCGGCGTCCTGTCCTACGCGCTCGTGCAAGCGGGCCACTCGGCGGACGACGCCGTGCCGTCGCTGGCCACGCCGCTCGTCGTGGCGGCGACTGCATCCGCTCCGTCGTTGCCGCCAGCGTTGTCAGCGCTGTCGGCGGTGCACGTGGGCAATGGCTCGACCAGCAGCATCGTCGACTACCTTTTGGACCACCGTGGCCTCACCGGTGCAATCGCGGTGAACGCCGATATGCACACGTTGCTTTTTAACGCTTCAGTGCCCGGAGCTCTCGCAGCCACTGTTGCCGGCGCCTACGCGGCTGCATGTGGCGGCGCGGCGTCGTGTGTGCTCCAGGTCCACGCGCGTCCCCTCGAGATGAAATCGGTCGGGGGCGCTGAAGCTCTCGCACTGAGCGACATTCTCGGCGTCCTGCTGGGGATGTACCTCCTCGGTGGCCTTGTGTACGCTGCGACGCCGGTCGCGACTGGAATTGTCAAGGAGCGGGAGACGGGACTCAAGCAGTACCAGCACTTTTGCGGCGCATGGCTGTCGTCGTACTGGGTCGCCCACGCCACCTTTGACTGGGCTGCCCTCACGACATTCGCCACCGTGCTCGCGCTCTGGTGCCAGCTGCTGCAGTCACTGGCGCTCGTGCCGATCCCCAACCTCGCGCCCGTGTCCGTGTGTCTCATCACCTCCGCTGTTGCCATCGTGCCGCACATGTACCTCGTGAGCTTTTTCTTCGGGTCAGCCACGTCCGCGCACACCTTCATCGCAAACGCAGGCACATTTCAGCTACTCTTTGCGCCCGTGACCCTCGCGCTTACGACGCTCTCGGGGACGTGCACGGGCTACGCACAGCTGCGGCCGTGGCTCCATGCTGCATTTCCGCTCGTCGCGCTAGGTGAAACGCTGGTACAGCTCGCTACGAGCGAGCTGGAGTTCCTGCGGGTCATGTGCGTCAATGGCTCGGTGCTGCAGTCGGCTACGAACCTGACACAAACGTACGTGGCTCAGTCTGTCGTCGCCGGCGCCTGCTACCTCGCGCTTGTGATCGCGCTCGATGCGGCGTGGACGTACCCAGCAACGGTGCTGCATCGCCTTCGGTGCGGGCATGCACCGCCAACCGGTGGGTGCATGGATGTCGATGGACAGGCGGCTCATGCGCAGGACGTAGGCGACTACGACGAAGAAGGAGCACGACCGGTGATTGCTGCGACAGGGCTTACGAAGACGTACTTTGCATCATGGTGGCGCCGTCGCCTTGCCGACGTCCATGCACTCGCAGACGTCGACTTCACCGTCGCGCCTGGTGAGAGCGTTGCGCTTCTCGGTGTCAACGGTTCGGGCAAATCGACGACGTTCCAAATCCTGACGGCTGGCATCGTGCCAACTGCGGGCACCGCCACTGTGGGGCCGTGTGACGTGTCGACGGCAGCGCCATCAGCACGGGACTGGATGGGCTACTGTCCGCAGCCCAACTGGCTTTTCGACCAGCTAACCGTCCGCGAGCATCTCGAGCTCGTTTGCGCCTTGCGGCTGCAGTCGCCTGCAACGATTGACGCGGTGCTAACGGCGCTACAACTCACGCCCGTGGCACACCTTGGCACGGCCAAGCTCAGCGGTGGCAACAAACGCCGTGTCATGATCGCCATGGCCGTCGTGGGTCGGCCGCCTGTGCTGCTGCTCGACGAGCCGTCCGCGGGCGTCGACGTCGTCGCGCGTCGGTTGCTCTGGCACCTGCTGCGCGACGAGGCGTGCCTATTCACGACGCACTGTCTCGAGGAGGCCGAAGCCGTATGCACCAGCGCCGTTGTGCTCGCCAAAGGCCGCCGCGTCTACCGCGGTACCATCGCGCGACTAAAGCAGCAGGTGTCCAAGGGCGTCACTCTGAATGTGACTTTTCGCGACCCGCTCGCAGCCCCCGACGTCCAGGCCGCGCTGCAGGCGGCCTCGGTGGAGGAGGCAAAAGCGCTACTACCATCAGCAGCCCTGAGTGATGGCGATTCGGTTGTCGAGGTCGTGCGCCAGTGGCGCGTCGCTCAAGACGTGGAGCGGTTCCGAGCCAAATTGGAAGCAGCTGTTGGGCCCACGCGCGTGCTCGAGCAGTACGATGCGCTCGTGTCGTTCGAAGTGAACCGCCCCGTGGAGTCGCGTTTGACGCTGGCCAACCTCTTTGAACTGGCCGAAAGCGCCAAGGACGAGTTCAACCTCGAGCGCTACAGCATCAGCGAGCTCGCCCTCGACCAAGTCTTCCACCACCTCACAGACGAGTAAGCACGACGACTGGACGTCTAGCTTAAGCACTCTTCACTTTTGTTGCATTTACCGAGTTGGCCATGCATGCAGCAGTTCCAGTACCCCACTGCAATTGACTCCTACATCAGAACCCCCCTCACTGCACATCGGCAGCGGTCTTCTCCAGGGAATACGACTACTACAGCTGTGCATATATGTCCTCTTACAACGAACTGACTCAGAGTACTGGACCGCCCATGAGTTTCGGAATGGAAGTTGAAATACAATTACGATGAAGACAGATTGTCGACTATTCGATGTGCTTGGTCACACTCGTCGGAACGGTCGTCGGAACGGCCATGGCGTAGGGGACGCTCTCGGACTCGACAGTCACCTCGACTTGCGGTGGAGACGACGGTACGACGGCAAGTGGGGCTGCGTCAAGACTCACCGAGGCCTTGGCGCCACCCATGACTGAAATGCCAGTGATGCGCACCAGCGGCGCTGCCGGTGAACTCGCACTTGAGACCGATGTCGTCGCATTACGGAACGCGCCAAATATGCTCAGGCCTGAGGCTTCGCAGCGAACACCTTGCGGCAGTACGAGCTTGACGCCACCGAGCACGGCGCATATTTTGATTTCGGTCACTGGATGCACAAACGTCGCCTGGGTCAGGTCGATTGTGGCGCCCTTCAAAACCACGGTGATCACGATGCGCTTGGGCACAACGATGGGGCCCGCCGCGTTGATAAAAGAACCCGCGCTGATGAAGAGCGTGCCACCACCGAAGCCCATCTTGTGAGACTCGCGCTCGGTTTGGATATGGGCGCTTTCGCCCGTAAGGTACTGTGCTTGGTGCATCGATGGGGCTTGCATGTTGTCGCTGGGTGGGCAATCAATTAATGAAAAGATGACAAAAGGAATTTGACGACAATAGTCCGGCGTCGGACACCAGTTGTCCACCTTCGAGAGTGTTTGTCATGAAAAATGAAATTTCGATGAACGAAACTTGTACCGCGTGTTGCCCTCGTCATCTGCACGTACACGTAGATGGATTGTCACCTCTTGGATGGCAAAGAATGCAGATCAGCAATGTATGTCTCATTGGTGACAGTAAGACACGCCACTGCCCTACATGAACAACGGTCCTCTGTATTGCAATTGCTCGTCAAAAAGACGGCAGCGACGGTCGGAACCTCAAAGCGAGCACCCTGTAGTCTTCTAGCCAAAAACAAAGGAGTGCGTTGCGAGGTACACATGCACCGGAAGTGCAAAGTGATCATTGGCATCACCATTGACACATTTCATCCGGATCCGGATAAAGATCCATTTCTGTCATCATGGCCAAAATCGGAGGGGGAACAGCAACACATTTGCATTTCAACAACAAACGCTGGGTGCACTCAGGCACGCATGGAAACGACGGAGGCCTATTTGAGCGGCGGGTAGGACGGGTGTTCGGCCACGTTGCACATGCCCTTGCCGCCGACGCCCTTCTGCAGCGAGATGTAGCCGTTGGCACCCCAGGTGGCACCCCACGAGTTCTTGATTTTGAAAGAGTCAGCGTTGTAGCCGACAGCGAGCACGGCATGGTCCGACTGAGCACCGGGGCACGACTTGACAACACCACTCTTGTAGTTGCGCCAGACAGAGTTACCTGCTTCGACGATGACGACGACCGGCTGCTTGTCGAGCGCAGCCTGCAGCTTGGCCTCGCCCTGGATGCTCACGGAGGCACCGACGCGAAGGGGTGTCTTCTTGCAAGAGGTCTGGCATGCGCCGTTTTGGCCCGAAGTGCCCGACGTATACGGGTAGGCTGAGGCGAGGCAAAGCCCTGTCTTGGAGATGGTGTCGAGAGCCTTCCAGGGCCAGCCGCCTTGGCAGCCGTATCCGCTCGAGGAGTCGCAGCTCACGAGCTGCTGCGTCGAGAGGTCAAGGCGCTGGTTCGTCACGAGGCAGTGGCCGAACTCGGCGGCGGCCACCGCTGCGAAGGCCCAGCAGCTACCACACTGGCCCTGGTTACGCACGGGCGCACTGCACTGGTGCGTGGTCCAGTCTTTGCTGCTCGCCGCGATCGCCTCAGCGTCTTCGAGCAAATCGTCTTCGGTGCCAATGACTTCAGGTCCGGCGCCGAACGAGCCCTTGACAAAGGCGGCGAACTCAGCGTCTGAGAGGAGTACGAACGGGTTTTCCAATGAGAAGTGCGCGTCGGCGTGAGCGGCGTTGAGGCGCGCCACCTCACGCTTCGTGTCCAGAAAGCGCTGCAAGAGGACGTTCTCGGTTTCGGTGACCGACCGGCCCGTTGCTGAGGGTACAAAACCGCGAGTGAAGGCCTCCTGACCAGCGTCCGAGAGCTTCCACGCGTTCAGCTCTCGAAGGAGCGCAGCGCGGTCGAGCGACTCGGTGGCCGTAGCAGTAGCCGCGAGGGCGAGCGAGATAATAAGAGCTTGCTTCATGATGGGATGCGGAGAAGGCGGAAAATGGAAAAGTGATTGCTGCCGGACATCACGTCATGCGAGGTTACGTGGCGCGGTGGGGAACCTCGGTTATTGAAGCAGTGCCTTCACAGAGGAAAAACTGGTGACAAGTCTGAGTTTGTACACCTGAGTCGAATCAGCCACAACCCAGATGATCTGGGGATGTTGTCGGATGGGCTCAGCAACGTTTTGCAGTCAGGATCAATTATCTGGACCAACTGAAGGAAATATGATCTGGACACAGACACGTTTAGGTTTCCTATCTGGCTGGGTGTGGGACAGTGGTTTATAGGTTGCGCTTCATGACTCGTACTCCAGCTATAATACAATCCTCACGAGTGGAGTGTCCAACCCAGACCCGTCTGATTCTGCTCCCTGGCAGGCTTCCCGTATCAGATGCACCACGAATAGCTTTCCTTGTTTGAGGGATCAATGTGTGCCTCGGAACCGACACGAGGCACAGTACTCTTGGGGTAGGCTGTCAGTTCTAGTTGGTCCAAAGCACGAGCTTTTCCCATCACGTCGAGAGCACATTCGCAATGCAATCCCCGAGCTGTTGTGCAATTGTTGTGTTGGTATTTCGAAAAAGACTTTAGTTGAGACCGTTCAGAACTGTACAATGGCCTCTATCCCCAGGGTTAAAAAAGTTGGCATCAACAGAGTGGGCATAGTGCTATGTGTACAAGTGTTAGCATGGTCGTAGAACTGATTTCAGTTCTTGTCGTAATTATCGTACCCGGCGTTAGCTTGTGCAAACGAATTTTGGGATTCAACGAATGTTCACAATCTTTAATTAAACCCTGGTGCCTTGAGCTGCATTGATTGTGTATTGGGTTTGGCAATTCGGTCACAATAAAACTAATTCCAGTTTGGCTTGCATCAATGCATCCTTTGTGATCGCTCTGCTTTAATGATTCTTTCGCAAAGGCAAACCTTGTCGCTCGTGTGGTCGCTGTTACCCGTCTCGCTGAGGGCCAAGAGGAAGTTGTTCTGCCGCATCATTTTACCCCAGCACATCCCGCAACATCAGCCATGGGTTCAACGAGATTGTGATCCTGCCGCGAGGTCTGGACTGATTTTGCGGCGGCTTGATTCGTCTATGCATGAACGACGAGTGACAAAGTGTAGTTAGTAGATTTCGCTTGCTACACAATGTTTTGTATATGTCCTGCCTCCAATAATTTGAATTCGATGCAGGTGCGTGTTCTATGAGTATCAGAAAAACAGAGCCAAGAAACAAATCAATTATGTTAGATTTTTACCCCTTAATTAAAGACGTGCAAGCGCGAATGTTCATATTTTTACCTAACACATCCACAGAGCGATCACAACTTCCTTTAAACGCCGATGCCGAGCCGATCGCAAGGCACAGCTCGATTACGGTCGTTCATTCGAGCGATGGAAAGCAAGAAGGATATTAACGCAGTACATTTGACATTAACACGCTAACTTGTCACTCACTACGAAAAATACCCTTTTGACCTGCCCTCACCTCGAACTCTGGACTTCAAAAGCTACAATGACAGTCTGCTTTATGGATGCAGGTGCTTCCCCAGCCTCGGTCCCCGAGACGTCTCCTGAAGCACGAGGTACGACTTGAAACCATCCAGCTGCGAGTCAAGAGGACTTTGCCTTCGCTCGTTGGTTTGGGCCAGAGACAACTGTGCCGATATCAGCTCCGGTCGCAACGCATTCGCACCGGTGCACAAACGAGTGGAGCGGTGCACCGCCTTGAGACGCCGTCCTCGCCCGGGCCGGGACCTCTCCTTGCAGGTAGAGTCGGCGCCGATCTCTCACGTGCAAGGAACCGGTCCATTCCTCTCAAGTCTGCGTCGTATTGAGAGGTACATGGCTATCGCTCGTTGTGGCAGACGTACCTCGCAAGGTGCGCTCGGTGCAGCCGCCGGCCAGAGTTGCACTCGCGCCCTATGACATCCAATTACCGCACATGGGGTGTCATCGGACTGTTCACAGTGGCAGTTGCTGAGGGCGGAGGTTTGCGTCGCCGAGGTTGCGACGATAACTCTCGGCAGCAGTCCAGTGTCCGCCGTTGCGCCTTTACGAGGCGCTAGCGCAAGCTGCAGCTCTTTCTGAAATGTGGTGTGGTATCCGGCGATTCATTTGGATAACTCGAGCTGCTCTTCGAGATGATGGATCTCCGTGACGCGGTCGGCAACATGTCCTTGCGGTACGGCAAGCTCTGCTTGCGCCTCCGCTAAGAGCCGCCGTGGAAAAGGCTGCTGGAGCGGCAATCTTGCGCCCGGAGGAGGGTAGTTTCATGGTAGGCTTGCGAATCGCAGTTTGTCGCGGTACGATGCTGCCAGTCTTGCGGACCTCGGGGGGTGCTGTCGCAGCCTTGGTCACCTTGCGGTCAGCAGAGGGTGGTGTCGCGGTAACCGGGACGGCAGGCTTGCGGAGTGCAGAAACTGGTGCTGTTACCGCTGGGGTGGCAAGCTGACGCGGAGTTTCACGCCTTGAACGATGCAGTGTCAATCATGTCCGAGGGCATGGACATGATTGCTCGGAGTGAAGGCAGATTGAAAGTGAGGCGGGAGCGCACGCCACTCGGCGCACGCTGGGAATGCGCCCGGCCTTTTCACCCTACTTAACAGTCAGGAGCGACTGAGGCAGGGATAAAAACCGGGCGCGTACCAAAGCTCTTCACATTCACGAAGACAGTGGGCAGCCAGTATAGTTCTACACGACGATCCGATGGTGTGTTGTCGGGCCACGGAGGGCTCTGGCTGAGTGAATGTCCACGGCGCCGCATCTAATACGCATGACTACCTCGTGGCATCGCCTGACGACTTGAATACGCATTGCGCGGCTGCTTTGGCGTTTTATATGAATGCAACGTACATCGAGTTATCTCATATGCATGCTGTGGAGGAAGGCATCCAGGGCTTTAAAAGCGTAAAGGCTTGTCATTTGCTTTTGGTGTAGCCACGTAGTCGCTGTGGCGAGCCAATAATCCATACAATTTTCAACGACCACCTGCGAATGGCTGTTGGTTTTGAAGACATCGTGGTCGTGGCGAAATCGATGACCCCCTCGTATCGTTTTCTGGGTCTTTCTCATACAAGATATCGGGTACTGGTAAGCCGTAGTAGTAATGGTATACACTTTCACGAACACAGCCATGTACACTAATCAACACGCGCCTCCCCACAGGACACGAGAGCTCCAATTCCTTTAAGTTATATCTCAATCGACTCAGTTCAACAGCAGTCCTGTACATTGTACAAATGCATGGTGCCATCTTGCTGTATGCATATATCACCACAATGGCCAACTGGTTTTTGCAGCCGGATGATCGGCAAAATCGATGTCCCTAACCAATAATCACGGTCGATCGTCGAGAAGAGACCTGGATTCCGTGAACTTCTTGGCGAGTATGCCGCTGCTCCAGCCATCCTAGGAAGCGCTTGATCAACCTGGCACCTCATTTAAGAAACTTAGCAAGACCTCGTCCTTGCTGAGCTGGGACCCACAGCATGTGAAGTGAGCAGAACTCCGACAACTAATCGTCAGGAACACGTTTGGTCCTGGCAGAGTAATTGGGGGGCATGAACAACCGTACTTCTGTAAGACGACGAGATATGTGGGCACGGGGCAGCCCTTCTCATGGCGATGTTTGCTTTAACTTTTTTGGAAGAGTCGTGACTGTTTTAGTGTTCATGAAGCGCCGAGGTCGAGCTTTGTCTTCGCCTGCCACGCGCAACAGAACATTCATTGCGCCCCCCCCCAAACACTTGGACGCGGCTGACCCAGGCGCACCACAACCCTTTGCAATTTTCATTACTAATGGATAGATACTCCCTCTTTTTGTGCTCAATCGTCAAGCTGGAGCATGGCGGGCGAGCTCCAGCGCACGCAGCGCCAGGTCTTCTACGACGTCGATGACGAGTTGCTCGACGACACCCCGACTGAAACGCGACGCGCGCGACTTAAGCTACGGGAGGCGCAGCGGCGGCACCGGCAGCACCATGCAGAAATCGTCAAGGACACTCAACGTCAATTCCAGCGGCTCTGGATGCAGCTCTCGCGACTGCGCGCGCGTAAGCAGGCATCCCCACCCGAGCTCAGCTGGAAGGACATTGCCGAAGCCCTTCGAGGCGACACGGACGATGCCCTCGCATTGAACAACGCACTACGCCAGCAGCTACAGCATCATCACGATCTTGCTGCATATATGATGGCCTGGGTTTCAGCCAGCATCGGACCGGTATGAGGGCGATTGGACCCCAGTTGCATCACGCGCTATTAGACGAGGGCCATGTCCACCCAGCGTTCGTGGCGAGAAACGACGCTGCTCGCAGACCCCACTTCCCGTCAACTTGGGATTCAGTGGATCGTGAACAATATCTACTTCAATCTCCCTCGACTCATGGACCGGTGCGGATTCCCTTCGTCCTGCGAGACATACATCCGCCGCGACGTAACTGTTGACGGTAACACCCGCTTCGAGACGGTCGTTAAGCAGCGCGTCGAAAACGCGCCGTTCCATGTGGCTGCCCGAGCCCAGCGCTCAATCATTGACGTCACGCACAACCCCGAAGTAGGTTTCGTAGTCTTACCCGAACGCTGGACGAGAGTTTGATTTAGGTGCTTGAGACTATTGATCCAGATTTGCGCTACGTTCGTTTTCAATACCTTTACGGGAATCTCGTCCAAAACACGATCGTGAAGTTCGTGGAGGAGCCGGGGCGCCTCTTGGTGTTCACGCACGCAGTACAGGACGACGCTCTCTTTGGTGCTGGCGGCGCGGCCACTCGATACTGGTCGAGTTGGTACGTTTGCCTCAAGGCCCACTCCAGCATCATGTGTCGTGCGTAGGATGGTTCTCGAGCCACTCGGTCCCACCAAGACGCTGATTCGAGAGGCCCACGACTCGTCACAATGGGAAAGGGCTGGGGAGCCTCTGCCTCTCACTGAATGTTCGCCTCTAGCGCAGCGCCTTGCCAATGCGAACCCAGAAATGTGGCAAACGCTTTACGAACAAGCGGTTCGGAACCACTGGTATAACTTATACCCGGCCCATCATATACGCGAGTTTTGGGCCACCGTTGCGGCGCAAGAATCCATCGCCGTGGCCCAGTAAAATGACAACATACATTCACAGTGCTCACTGCAGGACGCGAATAGCCTCATATTCCTGCCATGGAGCACCACCAGTGTTGGCATTTCCGCACAAATTGAAGCTTTGATTACTTGTATGTTAGTGTATCGTTAAAAGTATGACTAAATACTGGCTAGTGGAGTTCTAGTTCATCTAATGTCCGAGTAGCAATGTGAAGGTCGCTGTCGTTGTACAGAAAATTGTATTCTTTAATATAGTATTCTGACGTAAACTGTCCAAAGCTACAAGTTATTCGTTGTCCTGGGACTCCATCTTTGAAGTAGTGCATCCATAGTAGGTACTCGACATAAGGTCATGTGGTCTTGACGAAAGACATGCTCGTGTATTTGCTTGTGCAGGTACAGAAGCGTTGAGGTTTAAAATGCCCGTGGTGACCTTGCTATGTTCGCCAGTGTATTTCGTTCAAATGCAAAAATATTGAAATTCAAAAGCGGTCATCACAAAAGCCGAAAAAGGCTCTCTGCCGGGAAATCCTTATGCGCATTGGCAAATTTCCCCCCATATATATATATATGAATCGATTCATTCAAATGGATTTTCTTTGAATCGAATAGAGCATATCTTTGAAATGTCATTCATTGCTAGAAATCGTCGATTGGATTTCACATCATAACCATCCGCATTTGCTTGCTAATCGTACTTTGTTCGAGCGTTAGATAGCTGATTCGCAAGTACCCGCAGCTGGTCATGTCGCTGCGAACCTGCAATTCTCACAACTGGCCATCGATGTAAGGCATAATAAAACTATTTATCGACTTGGTGTGTTTAACTGCTCGACTTCCTCCGTTGGGATGGATGGATTTGTTGATGAGCGATTAATAACATGACCAGAAGGTGGCGACATTGGGGCGTTTGTCAGCTTGGAAATTGACCAAACTTGTTGCAATCAACTACCTAGTCGAGCAGTTCACAGTCGTCATCGACCATGAACTTCGTGCACTTCATCCTTATCATTTCACGGGCTCCTTGAGTGGTTCCGAATCGAAGTCCTCTGCGAGGATAGCCACCTCTGGGTACACAAGCATCAGTTCTCATTAGCACCCCGGGTGGACTTTATGTAGGCGCGGTCGCAGCCCAGCGAGTATATGCCGTTAAACGTTGTGGGCAGGGTAGCCCTAGTTGAGGCTTCGAGCTGGCTCATGGAAACTGGTTGCAACTCCATATGAAATCAAATAAACAGCGTTTTAGAACAGTATTCTAAACGTTTATTTTAAACATGCTCATTCGAATGAACATACTTATTTAAGATCGAGATGTTGCTAATGGCTGGCATATCAGGCAGTGGCCGGACATCTGACCAGTTGGTGCCAGCCTCGCCTGCCCGGCCACGCGGCCAATCAGTTCGTCGAACGCATCATTTGCTCTTCGATCGCCAGCCGAATGACATCCCCCCGCCGCCGGTCGGGCTGGACGCCCAACCTCAAGTTCGTCATCGTGTGCGGCCTCGCCATGGTCCTCTGCGTCATGGTCTGGTTTAACCTTGCGTTTGTGGGCAGCAGCGCACGTTCCATGAGCTTGGATGCATCGCACTTGCGCCACGCCGACCCAACGCCGCCGCCGCACCGCCGTATCATTGTGCTCATCGCCAACTATCGCGACACCCTCCGATGCTCCGAGACCCTCGACTCGATTTTCAAGCAGGCCGAGCACCCCGAACGCGTCGCTGTGAGCCTCTACGACCAACTGTACTTGCACGAAGGCGAGCAGCGCTGCTTCGACGCATATTGTGCCAAGGTTGGCGAGACCAACTGCCGCCGGTCCGAACGCCTCCGACGCAATGATACGATCGACGCAGACAATGCCACAGGGCCGACGAAGGGACGCTACGAAACGGAGAAGGGCATCGATCTGTCCATCGACACCTTCGCGCTGGCCGTCGACTCGCACACGGTCTTCATCAAACACTGGGACAAGGAAATCATTTCGCAGTGGGACTCGATCGAGAACCCCAAGGCCATCATCACCGTGTACCCGGATACAGCTGCGAACATGCCACCGGAGGGAGTATTCCACACCGACATGACCCTCATGTGCCACGCCAAAATTCAAACGGCCGATAAGGACACAATGATCCAGTACAGCGCCGCCATCAAGATTCCAGCGCCCACGAAGCCGCGCCTGATGTCGCAGTTCGCTGGCGGCTTCAACTTTGGCACGGCCACGTCGGCGCTTGAAGTGCGCAACGATCCGTTCACACCGTACCTCTTCCATGGCGAGGAATACTCCAAGGCAGCGCGTCTCTTCACGCATGGGTACGTTCCATTGAGTTCTGCGTCACTCGTGCTCACGCTGCGCGCAGGTACGACATGTACATCCCAACGAAGGACATTTGCTTTCACTGGTACGAGCCGCGCAAGGTGATGTGGGAAAAGGACTGGGGAGCCCGGTGGGTCATCCAGCAAGATTCAAGGCGCCGAATTCGCCACGTTCTTGGCTTACCGACGTCGACGAACGAGTTTATGAAGGACGAACTTGACAAATTTGGCCTCGGCACCAAGCGCACGATGGCCCAGTTCATCGAGTTTTCAAGCATCAACCCCCTCGCGCCGTATGACAACGCCGACGACTACCAGTTCGACAACTGCCATGAGCTCCAGTACGTGCCGTACGACGAGTAGTGCTGGACTAGGGAAGCTAGGTTTAGTACCACATATAATATAACATTCTAATCCCCGATGGGCAAATATCCAGTTTAATAATGGGGAATTACATTATTAAGGTCGGTTTTATTGGGGCAGGGTTTGAGTCACTTGGGCATCAGTGGCACATGTACTGCTCAGTGCCTCTCAATGCGTAGTAGAAGCTCGCAATAAGTCGCGCTTCCTTGTGGCGCGCATTGGATCACAATGAAAAACGTGGCTGGGTCGCCCAATTGGCCGTGAAGACAGATTTTATATCTAGCACTGCTGCAATGACTGATGCATGCTGCTCGTAAACTATGCTTTGTGTGGGAGGTGCAAACGCAACGCCGTCAGCAGCATGCCTTCTGCGTTGGGAAGGAAATCTCTGGTGCAAACGTGCAAAAACTAAAGTACTTGAAAATGGTACGTACTTGCTCTTAGCTCCGTGTTTAAATTGTACCACGGAATTGAACTCCGTGTCTGGAGCGTTGACAGTCATGGTAGAAATTGGTGACTACGATTTGCCGTTGGTGGTAAAGCGGTATGACACGACATCCAGTGCCCTTGCAATCCTTGATATTTTGCCACGTCATTAAACAAAGCTGGCATTCCAAACCCCATTGCCAGTATCATTTTCCTGACAATTTCACAACTTCTTGTAAATTGCACTCAAATCTCGATGAGTTCTGTCAAAATTTCAAGAATTTTCGAGAATCTCCAGTTTTTGTACATCGAAACAGTGGAAATTTTTAAAACGTATCGGAATAAGTTGCATGAATTTCCCACATATGAGAAAATATCACAAAAATCAATGAAAATTCGCCATGCACAGAGGAATTTTTCTTCATGAACTGGAGCAGCACGCCAAGAAGACTCACTTTTCCGTCGCTTTGGGCGATGACAGGGGAGCTAGTGGCGATGCCCCCCGACCAGTGGTAGGAGGGGCCATAGACGACCGATTTCAGCGCATAACGTTCCTGCAGCGAGCAAAGCACGTCGAGTGTCCTGGACGCCGGCCATCCGGAAGCATCCGGACGCACCTCTGCGAGGGCACGTGGCCGCCAGATTTTTTGTCGTCGCGTCGCCATGTCGCCACCGCGCCGCCGATCGGGCTGGACGCTCAACCTCAAGTTCGTCATCGTTCTCGGCCTCTCCATGGTCGTGGGTGTTATGCTGTTCCTCAACCTTTCATTCGTGGGCATGGACACGCGAGCGCCCGTGGCCAAAGCGCATTTGCGCAACGCCGACCCGACGCAGTCGCCGCACCGCCGTATCATTGTGCTCATCGCCAACTATCGCGACACCCTCCGATGCTCCGAGACCCTCGACTCGATTTTCACGCAGGCCGAGCACCCCGAGCGTGTTGCCGTGAGCCTCTTCGACCAATTGTACTTGCATGAAGGTGAGGAGCGCTGCTTCGACGTGTATTGTGCCAAGGTTGGCGAGGCCAACTGCCGCCGGTCCGAACGCCTCCGACGCAATGGCACGATTGATGCAGACCAAGCTACGGGCCCAACGATGGGGCGGTACGAGACGGAGAAGGGCATCGATCTGTCTATCGACACGTTCGCGCTTGCCGTCGACTCGCACACGCTCTTCATCAAACACTGGGACACGGAAGTCATTTCGCAGTGGGACTCAATCGGAAACTCGAAAGCCATCATCACCGTGTACCCCGATGCAACGACAAACATGCCACCGGAGGGCCAGTTTCGCCAACGCGTCACGCTCATGTGCCATGCCAAGATCGAGACGGAAGACAAGGACTCGATGATCCAGTACAGCGCCTCGATCACGGTGCCGGCACCCACGAAGCCGCGCCTGATGTCGCAGTTTGCTGGCGGCTTCAACTTTGGCACGGCCACGTCGGCGCTTGAAGTGCGCAATGACCCGCACACGCCGTACCTCTTCCATGGCGAGGAATACTCCAAGGCAGCGCGTCTCTTCACGCATGGGTACGTACTACTTACGCTTGCGCCACTCGTGCTCACTCTTGGCGCAGCTACGACATGTACATCCCAACGAAGGACATCGTTTTCCACTGGTACGAGCCGCGCAAGGTGATGTGGGAAAAGGACTGGGGGGCCCGGTGGGTCATCCAGCAAAACTCCAAGCGCCGCATCCGCAAGGTCCTTGGCCTCCCCACGTCATCCGAAGAGCACTTCTCGGAAGACATTGAGAAGTTCAGCCTCGGCACCAAGCGCACGATGGCCCAGTTCATCGAGTTTTCAAGCATCAACCCCGCCGCGCCCTACGACAACGCCAACGACTACCAGTTCGACAACTGCCACGAGCTCCAATACGTGCCGTACATCGAGTAAGCGGCGCCAACGCGCGGGTATCTATACGTCGTCGCGTCTATCTCCCACGAACAAACGCTGTCACCCAGTCCCGGAGGGCGCCACTGGCCTGGCCTCGGCGGCAAAACCTTCTGTATCTCGCGCCATCGGGTACATCCGCTAGGCCAGAGTGCCAGTACTTTGTCACTGCAACCACAGCTTGTTCATCAGTGCTTAACCGCTGAGCGCATCGAGCGTGCGGGGGACTTCCAGTCGCAGGCCGCCGTGAACTGTGTAGGCATAGCGCAGGATGTGTGCCCAGAGGCGGCGGTCGGGCGTCGGCAGCAGTTGCTCCACGTAGTCGACGAGGTCGACGCGGGGCTCCGCGGGCAGCACGGGGCGCAAGCTCGCGAGTACATCAGCGAACGCAACTGGAAGCGCGTGCGCGGCGGCGACTTCGAGCGTCCCGAGGCCCGCATGAACAAACAGCGCAGCGTGGGCTGCTGCAGTGGGGTGCCACGCCACGCAGAGGGCGGCCAGCAGGTGGCGCAGCCCGGGACTCCGGCGGGCCGCGGCAGCAAGCGCGGGACTCTGACTCAGGCCGATGGAGTGGAGTACGTTGTGCAGCCACCACCACTTGTCAAGCGGCGCGAGGGCTTGCGCGCTGCGAACGGTGCGCACGATGACGGCGTCCTCGTCTGTTGGTGCCCGGCCGGCCGCGAGCCAGCGCACAACGGCCTGAAGCTCCTTGGAACCGCAGCCACCGGCGGCCATTAGGTGGCCCAGCGCGAGGCAGCCGCTGCGCGCTGTGGCCGCGTCCGGTGATTCGGTAGCGGCCACCAGCGCGGTGCGGGCCTTTCCGGCGTCCAGCGCCCGCGCGGCCGCGGCATAATGGCCCCACGCAGACTCGGGCGCGCGAAGCTCCACGAGCCGGCGAAAGAGCGCGTCGGCGACGGCGGTGGCGCACACTGCGAGGGCTGGTGGGGCCGTGAGCGCTGTGGCGCAGGCTGCCAAAGCCTCGAGCAGCGCGACGGCCAGCTCCGGCGTTGCGGTGGCGGCCACGAGGTGCACAAGCATCATGTCGAGCTGCGGCGGCGCAATGAGCCGCGCAAGGGCCGGTAGTTGCGCCACGTACGCACGCTGCACAGCGGGCGCCAGCGGGCGGAAGCGCGTGCGGTCTGAGAGGTCGAGGAGAAAGCTTAGGAGCGACGGGTCTTGGCTGCAGTGGCCCGCGGCGAAGGCAAGCGCGGCGAGCGTCACGTCGACGCCAAGCTTGGCATTCCAGAAGCGCAAGAGAAGGGTTGCATATTGGAACGTCGGCACCTGGCAGTCTGCGAGGACAGTGAGCGCCGCCGCGACCCATAGCGCGTCGGCCGGTGCAGGGTTCTTGAGCTGGCGCAGCCGGTCAAGCAGCTTGTACGTGAGCGTCGTGGACGGTAGCTGCAGCCCCGCGTCAATGCCTATGACGCCCGTCACCAAGAGCCGCCTCGTCTAGCGCGTACCGCGCGATTTGATCTGAAATGACTCAGACGAAGCCGCAAGGGCGGCCAGCGTCCCCAGTGCCCACGCCGCGTGAATGCGCACTCGCTGCAGCGGGCAAAGAGCACAGAGCGACTCGAGCGTCGCGACGATGCGTCCGGCTACGCTGGCACCGACAAGCAAGCCTACGCACGGGTTAGCCAGTTGCCAAGCATTGGTAGCAGCACCTTTCCACGCCCCTGGACGACCGTCGACTGCCAGCGAAGTACCGAGCACGTTGGCGAGGCCCAGCGCTGCGTACGACCGCGCAGCGGCGTCAAACGCCCGCGCAGAGTCGTGCGCGATGGCGTCGAGGCGGTCGACAAGTGCAGCCGGCACGTCGGGCGCGATGGCGTGGCCCAGTGCCTGCGTGCGGCAGAGTAGGTACGGCAACGCCGCGAGCGCCTGGGGCACTGCCGCATCCACGGCTGCCTGGCACTTGGCGACGAAGGCGTCGACGTCGGCCCAGCCAAGCAGCTCAAATGTGATACCTTGTAGAAGCACGGGGGGCAGCGCCGTCCACGCGTCGGCGCACCCGGCGTCCGCAAGTTGCAGCAGCAGCTGGTAGAGGTCCGTGAGCCACGATGGGCGCTCCACACTCATGCAACCCTCGCTTGCCATGGCCAGCGCCAGCAGCGCGAAGGGCGTCACGTGAGTCGTCGACAGTGTCGCGCCAGGTGGCACACGAACGGCCGCGAGTTCTGACTGGCGGTACTCGGCTGGCACCGCCGCTGCAAGCAGTTGGTCCCCGAGCCAGCGCCAGAGCTCCTCAACAACGGGCGTAGCCGTGCCGTGCTGCATGACAGCGGGCAGGACGTGGCCGAGGGCTAGGACGCACGCAGGCGCGAGGGTGGGCTCAGCCGCTGAGATGCCGCGAAGCTTCTCGACGACCTCCTCGACGCGCGCCTCGTGCATGCTCAGCGCGCCTTGCAGTGCGACGCCGAGGCCGAGGATTGCGAGCGCGGGGGCATCGACGTCGCGCACGGCGGCCGCCGCTTGCAGCTGCAGCGCCTGTTGCAGCGCCCGCAAGAGCACCGCCACGATGCGCGCGCTGAGCACGTGCAGCTCGGAAGGCAGCAAGCGCGCAAGAACGCCGAGCGCTAGCGCAGCGTTCGGCTTCGCGGCAACCTGCGGCTCCCAGCGGCCGACCAACGCGACGGCCGCCCGCCGTAGCGCCTCCACGTCTGTGTCGTCGAGGCTGCCCTTGAGCGCCTCGAGGTCTCGCTGCAGCGCCACGTACTGGTGCACGAAGCGATCCCACGCATGCACGTGCGCGACCGCGAGGGCAGCTTCGGGCGTTGCCTTGGCCTCGTCTTCGAGCTGCGCAAGCAGCTGCGTGGCGTCGGCCGCAAGAGCCTCAAGGTGCTTGACGTGCTTCTCCTTGCGCTTGCGCAGTGGATCGTCGGCTGCCACGGGCACGTACACGAACGACGTAAGCACGGCTCCCCCCAGCGCTTGGCGAAGGCCCAGCGGCAGCGTAGCCTTGTACTGCGCTTGCAGCGCCGCCGCCTTGGGCAGAACGTTGGCCATCGCCCGCGTGGCGGCGCCCGACGTTCGCTCGGCCACAAAGCGCTTGCGTGGCTGCGCAGCCTCGTCGGCGCCGACGCGCTGGTGGCCGTGAGCGCAAACCACGGAAGGGGCGGTACCTGCAAGAGGGCGACAATGGCGGCGCGGGGCGCGGCGACCGACTCGGCGTCCAGGGCGGCGAGGACTACGTGCAGTTGCGCTTCGACGGCGGCCTCGTCCCCTTCGTCGTCGCCAATCGTGTCGCTGCGCACTTTGAGACCCACGAGGTGCAGCGGGTACGCGTTGAGCGCGGTGAAAGCGGCGAGTCGGACGTCTGCGGCGGCGTGCGTTGTCGCCGCCCACAGCGTCGCAAGGAAACTTGGCGGCTCGGCAAGCAGGCCGCCCCCGACGGCGTAGAGCTGGCAGAGCTCCACTTGGAAGAGCACGTGGTCTTTGCATGGGATCTACGCGGCTGCAGCGTCGGTGCCGGACGCAAGGCGTACCTTGTTTTTCTTGAGTTTGGACGCGATGATCTTGCACGCTGTGGCAAAGTCGAGGCAGTCGGCCACGCACAGCGCGCGGACGCAGCCGAGGGCCACGGCCGCGAGTGACGGCAGCGGGTGTTCCAACCGCGCCTGGATCGTCGCCACAAAGTTGAGCCCGAGGTCGCCCCGCACGGCGCATAGCTCGTATATCGTATAGAGCTGGCCGAGGGCCCACTCGGGGTCGTTGTCGTGGCTCTCGCCGAGCAGTTGTTCCAGCCTACATCGTCCTGAGGCCCGCCGGTTTCTGCGCCGCGCACCGCGAGTACACGCGAGATTCGAGCGTCCAGATGCGGTATAGCAGGCGCAGCGCCGTCGTCGGATGCGTCGGAGTCAGCGCCTTGACTGTGCGCAGCAGCGTTTTCATGCACTCAGCGTCCTTGGCTGTTGCCACGAGCGTTGCAAGCACAGCGTGGGTGTCGGTACCCGAGGTGGATCGCGACAGCACGTACACAAGGCTCGGTACCACAAGACGGCCCGCGACCGGCCACGCCTCGATGCATGCACGTACAAGTGGCAGCGCGGACGCCGCCACCGACGGGCGGGCGTCAAAGAGCAGCGCGGTGGCGGCCAGCACCACGGGTGGGTCGCAATCGTCGCCCGCAATAGCGCTCGCAGTCGCTGCCGCCCACTGCTCGAGCAACGCAGTGCGGGCGGGCGGCACGGCCAGCGCCTGTAGCAACGTAGCGACGGGCAGCTGCGGGTGCATGCTGTCGACGACGGCTGTTTGTGTCGGTCTCGAGGTTGGCGTCTGCGCGTGCAAACGCTGAAGCAAGCCGAGCACTTCAGTGGCTTCGGGCTGCCGCGCCGTCGACATGAGCGCCAGTACGGGTGCGAAGAGGCTCTCAACGTACACGGTGCGGCTCAGGGACGGCAGCAGCGCCGACAGCCACGAGCGCAGGACTCGGAGCAGCGAGCGCTGCTCCGTGGGGCTCTCAGTTGCCGCGAGGGAGAATGCCAGCAGCACCAGCAGCGTGCCGTCCGCCGTCGAGAGCGTGCTTGGTGCCGCGTCGGTCACCAGCGCTTCGAGAATATGTAGCAGCTGCAGCCCACCGCGGGAAGTTACTATGCGGCGGTAAGTCCCGGGCGAACGAACGGCGCGCACCTGCCGTATAGTGCGGCAGCACACTAATGAGAAACATTGCGAGCGCGTGCGTCGGCGAGGGATCGCTGATGGCCGGTGCGAGGTCCACAAGGCCACGGAGCAGCGTCGTGGCGATGACGCAATTGTCGAGCGAGTCGAGCGGCAGGAGGCTGAGCGCACGGACACCAAGGAGGACGATGCTAGCGGCTTGGGTGGGGCGTTCAAGCTCAAGGGAGCGCCAGCCCATGCGCACCCACGCAGCAACGAGCGCGTGCTTGGCCACAAGTGCTACACAAGCAACGGTGAGGGGCGTCCGAGTCAGCAGGCGTACGCGTCGGGGCGGCAACGG
Organism: Achlya hypogyna; assembly: GCA_002081595.1. Lineage (NCBI taxonomy): Eukaryota > Oomycota > Saprolegniomycetes > Saprolegniales > Achlyaceae > Achlya > Achlya hypogyna. The sequence goes on along the minus strand of JNBR01000006.1, from coordinate 124,599 downwards.
CGCGCTCGAAGAAGGATTGGAACACTGGAAGGATGTCACCAGGCGCCTCGTAGGCTTCTTCCATGAACGCGATGACGCCAAGAAGAACCATCGGGTGGCCTTGCAATGTGCGCGCGAGCGCCTTGTCGACACTGGCATCGCGCGTGGCGAGAGCTAGGCCGCCTAGCGCGTAACCAAGGAACTCGGCCTTCTCCACCGAGAGCTCCGGGATCGACGCGACGCGGCTGAGGTTAGCGAGCAAGTCTACGCATGAAAAGGTCTTTGTCGTGCCTGCAATCGCCTCCAGCCCTAAGAATTCAGTGAGCGAGACGCTAGCAATGGACGTCAGACGCACCGGCAATCAAATACTGGCAGAGGGCAAGGGACTCGGTCTTCGTGACGATGTCAAGCACACGCAAGACGGCGCGCTCCCCGGAGGCGTCCGCGCGGGCGTCCGCGAGGACTTGCTTGGCTTCTTTTTCCATCGCCGCAGGTCAAAAGTGGTCATGGGCAGTGCGGCATGTGCCGAATTAGCGCTTAGAAAATTTTCAAGAAAATTGATTAAATTTGCGGTTTGATTCGGCATTCTCTCCAAAAAATCGGCAGTGTAATCTTAGTATCGGCATTTTATGCCGAATCCGCCCACATAACAATCAATCCCTGTCGGAGCATTGGTGGCAATGGAACTCGTCATAGGCTGTGTGGGAAAGCCGTCAGCCGGCAAGTCGACGTTCTTCAACGCCGTCACGGACGGCAAGGCCAAGGTCGGCAACTTCCCGTTCACGACTATTGAGCCGAATGAGGGCATCACGTACTACATGACCGAGTGTCCATGCAAGGTCCGCGGCAAGACGGCGTTGTGCAAGCCCAAGTACGGCCAGTGCGTGCATGGCACGCGGCATGTGCCTGTGAAGCTCCTCGACGTGGCTGGCCTCATTCCCGGTGCGTCGGAGGGCGCGGGTCTCGGCAACAAGTTCCTCGATGACTTGCGGCACGCGCACGTACTCATGCACATCGTGGACGTAAGCGGGACGACAAACGAGAAGGGCGAAACGACGGTCGGGTACAACCCGCTCAATGACGCCGACTGGCTAACGTCCGAAATCCACAACTGGATCTACAACAACCTTTGGAAGCGCTGGCCGTCCATCGCGCGCCGCCATGGAGCCACGCAGGCCGCCCTGCGCACGACGTTCCAGCAGCAGCTCTCAGGCTACGGTGCGTCGGCGTCCACGGTCGTCGCCGTCCTCAACTCGCTTGGAGAGCTGACGAAGGAGCCGTGTAACCTCACAACGTGGGCCGAGCCCGAGGTACACGCGCTCGTCGATGCCTTCCTTGCCATTCGCTTCCCGACAATTCTCGTCCTCAACAAAGCCGACGTCGGCGCCGACACGGACAAGAACATCGCCAACGTTGCCGAAAAGTACGGCAGCGACAAGTGCTTCGTCGCGAGTGCCGCCTCCGAGTGCTTTCTGCGCAACATGCACGCCAAGGGCTTCATCAAGTACGAGGCCGGCGACATGCTCTTCACAACGGTCGAGGACGACGCTAGCCTCAAGGTGCCCGAACCTAAGATGGCCAAGCGCCTGGACCACGTCATGGACATGGTCCTCTTCCGTCACGGGAGCACAGGCGTCCGCGCCGCCATCAACGCGGCCGTCGATCTCAGCAACATGGTCGTTGCCTACCCAGTCAAGTCGCTCAAGAACTTCACGACACCCGAAGGCGACGTCTTTGGCCACGCCGTGCTTGTGCGCAAGGGCACCACCGTGCGGGAGCTGGCGCACGTCGTGTCGCCGACGATTGGCGCAAACTTTGCCTACGCCGAGGGCGAAGACGGACGACGCCTCGCTGAAGACGAGCCCATCACGACTACGAACCTCATCGTCAAGTTCACGACGGTGGCGTCGAAGGAAGGCCAGCCGGCGCCGCCGCCACCTGTCGAGGACAAGAAGCCCAAGAAGGACAAAACCAAGGCGGTGGTCGATGCCACCGAGTAACTCCAAACGTTTGATCCTACTCCATGCCAGTGGGCTCCTTGAGATGCAGCGCACCGACGCCTCTCCGCGCACCGAGGCAGCGCGTGGTCTAGGGGCATGCATTACAAAGGGATTTAAGTTAACTACATCTTGAGCGTCTGGACCGAGTAGTCGGGGATCGCGCCCGTCTGGGGGAGGTGCGCTCCCGAGAGCAACTGGTCCAACTCGCCGTGGACGTCGGCCATGAAGGTGCACGCGTCGAGGTGCTGGACGACGATGGCCTGCGTGTCACGCACGACGCGGCCGATGGCGTCCGGGTGCGAGGAGCTGGCGAGTACAAGGCTTGCAAAGTGCACATCGAGCAACAGGCCAAGCCACTCAACAACGGCAACCACGTCCGAGTCGGGGCGGCGGTACCACTTCTTGAGCAGTGCCAGAAGCGCCAAGACGTCCGGCAGCTTGAGCTGCGTCAGCGCCTGCTGCAGGAACGTCTCCGACTTGGGCAGGCGGACGACGAGATGCAAAAAATGGTCTACAAGTTGCGCGGGCGTCGCCACCGATGTGTCCTTGGACTGGGCCTGGTACAGCGCGACGGACTGCTCCGTGGCATTGCGCAGGACAAACTTGATGATGCGCACGCTCGACACCTCATCGACGTCGGCAAGGCAGCGCAGCGCCACGTCCAGCAGCCCCAGCTGCTTGTGCTGAAGCAGTGTCGGGATGAGTGCAGGAAGAGCGCGCGAACACAGGTGGCGCGAGCGGAGAAGCAGCTTGAGCTCCCGCCAGAGACCGAGCTCGGGCGACGCCAGGCAGCGCGCCGCCACCTGCGTGACAAAGAGCGGCGAGAGCACGCCGCGGATCTTAGTCTGCTTGGCGTTGTTGAAGACGTACTTGTTGAAGACGGCTGCAAACGCCTCCTTTGTGGGCGTTTTCTCGGGCGACGTGAGCTGTTCGAGCACGGCCTTTTGTTCCTCGTTGCCGACAAGCATCTGGTGCGGCCACGTTTCGACCTGCAACGCCGGCACCACCACGGGCATGTCCGAGACGCCAATGTGCGTCGAGAGCAGCAGCGCCGTCGGTGCGGGCGCTGCGCTCTTGCCCAGCACGGCCGCGAGTGTCGACGTCGGCGCCTCTACCGTCGTGACGACCACGGCCTTCTCATAGGCCAACGCAAGGTGCGCGGCGGGGAACTTGAACACGCGCAGCAGCGCGCCGTGGCCCGAGGCTTCCGCTGGAAGCGTGTGGCGCGCGAGGCACGCGCCAAACTTTGCGTCCCACACGCTCACGTCGCTCGTGGACGCGACGGCCACGGCGTTGGGAGCGGCTTCGCATGTCTGGAAGGCGACGGTTGTTACCTTGCGGCGCTTGGCCTCGCCGGCAGGAGCGGCAGCCAGCGACGCTAGGTCCTTGACGCCGTCGGCCGACACGCTCTCCCAGCGGCCCGAGGCCCAGAGCACAGACACGGCAGCGTCCTTGCAGTGGTACGTCGCCGACACAAAGGCATCGGCACTCTCGACGGTATCTTTGCGCAGCACTGTGGCTTTGGCCGACGCCGCGTCCAGCTGGTAAAATGTTACGTCGTACTTGTTGCCGAGCTTGGTGATCGTCACGACGTGGAGCTGGTGGGCGCTGTCCGAGTTGATAGCCGCGTACACGAGGGCCGGCTTGGCCTTTCCTTTGGTGGCCTTAGGCTCGGGCACCACCGTCTTGAGCGCCGACTCAAACAGGTGCATGCTACCCGAGGCGCACACAGCAAGAACACCGTCAAGGTGCGGGTGCACGAGGAGCTCAGACGCGGCACTCGGAAGCGGCACTGACGGCAGCGTCGCGCTAAGCTTTTCCGTCTCGTTGGCCCATGTAATGAGCTCCGTCTTGGCCTTGCCACGCACGGCGTAATACGTGTCCTTCTTGGCGTGTTTGACCGCGGCGACCGATATGGCCTGCGCCGAGTCGGGGCGGAAGTCCCAGCTCTGCACCTGCACCGCAACCCCCGAGGCAAATTTGGTGCTGTTCACGCGGACCACCTGGTCGGACGCCGTGATGAGCAGGTGGCCCTGCGTCCCATGGAGGTACGTCGCGCCCACAACGCGCGAAGCCCCGCGGCTGCGCCAGCCAATGTTCGTATCGAGCGCCTGCGTGGCCGCCATCGCTTCAAGATCTGTGCTTCCCAAGACCAACCAACACGAGCTAAGATGCGGTGGCCAATCGAACGCTGCCGTAACCCCGGACTTTTTTCGGAGCTAAGCACACTATTTCCGTTCTCCCGCCCAACAACTTCGACGACCAAAGGTAACAGCGTTCCGCCGACACAGCGCCGACCCGATGCAAGTCCCACGGTAAGATGCCTGGGCGCTGGAGAGGGCTTCGTAGGCCCCGGAGCACGGCAAACGCAAATGCGCCTGTTCAGTCGTACACTAATTCCGACTTTGCCCTTGGCATGTCACATTCGCGCCTGCTCAAGATACACTCTAAGGAGGCCGAGGCAGCCCGCGGCCGAAGGCGTGAGCTTCAGAGCCCTAGAGAATCGAGTGACGCATGGTCCTGTGTGGCTTGGTTACTCGGTGTTCAATGCATCAGCGGAAAGGTAGATGAGGTGGGAGCTTTCGTACTGGTCCTTGGCATCTTGGTAGCGAGCTGCGACTTGCGCCGCCGTAAGTTTGCAGTGTAGGAGGAAAGCTGCCGTAGTAAGAGGCTGTAGAACAAAAGATGGATCGTTTACCGTAACTGGGCGTCTCGGCGGCGCCTTGCAGCGTGACACCGAGGAGCAGCGGAGGCGACAGTGCGGAACGAGGGACGTTAACTTCCTCCTCGACTTCGGCTGTGATCGAGTCGAAGAGCTCCGCCACACATCGAGCATTCAGTTCGTCGCTTGGAAGATATTCCGAGCCAAACGCTAGACCAATGTTCTGACATGGCCATGATGTCGGTGGTCGATGCGCGTGTGCTCACCGAGGGCTCAGGGTGGCCACCCGGAACGTCGGCCATGTTCGGGTAGGCGCCTACAGCACTGCTGCGCTGCAAAAGGACCACTTTATTGTCGGCAGTAACCAGGGCTACCTCGCAGCATGACGCAACAATGGGCATATTCGCGACTGGTACCTGCAGCGACACCAACTTTGCGAGAGAGATGCAAGGTGCCGCCATCGCGGTGCAACTGTGCCACAATATCTGGGCGAGAGCACGTACCAATGTACTCCTTGTAGCTCGTTAAGCCCCACGAGAGGCGAAGATGACCGGCAGCGAGCTCGGACGTCGCAAGTCGAAACTTGGCGCCGTCGAAGATCTGCGGCTGTGCCGTCACTTTCTCCTGCCAGAGGGCATCCATGGCCTGCTCAAGCGCTTCCGACGGGTGCTTCAGCCGGTTGCTAGCTGGTGTGAGCTCGATCACCACTTGGTGTTGAGCAAGTGGTCCCGACGCCAGGAAGGACTCCACCGACATGGCTTGTGTTGCTCCTTAACTCTACTTGTAAAACGTGTTTAAACGTAATGCCTTTGTTGTGTTCAATGACAAGGGTGATAAATCGCAACAAGGCTGCACGGCCATCGCAGGACCACGTTGCGCTTAGGAATAGTGCGTCAATGAGAAGCTCATACTGTTTGCATCTTCTGGGTTGGTCGAAGGCATCGGATGCTGTCGTGCGATGCCGATTTAACACCGTCGACATCGCAATTTCACTTATGGTAAAACCTATTTAACTTCCTGCCTGCGGCAGTTGATATTGAAAGTCGAAGACTTGAAAGCAGCCATCAGGAAGAGCGACATGATCCCAGGCTCAACGGTCCTCCTCGGCTACTGCGATCTCGCGGCCGCGGGTGCGCGCCTTCTCCACCATGTACACGCTCTAGATGCTTCACTCGAGGAATCGACGCTGGTGCTCCTCGGCCTATCGGTCGCCGTGCGTACATACGCCGACATCAGTCTCGTCATCGTGCGCGACGTTGTGCCGGCTTCGATTGCAACGGCCTTCGCCGCGGCGCTTACAGATCTTCTTGAAGGCAAGAAAGTTGTTTTCCTCACAGCGCCAAGTGTCCCCATGTCCTCCGCGGAGGAGCCGTTCGTTTTCTGGACCCAGTACCCAATGGCGGCTCTGGACCTCCCATCAGCCCAGTTCCAGCGGATTCCGCTAGCCAAATGGACGCTCAACGACGCGTTCCTTTGCGCATGCTTGCACTTCTTCCAGGTCGAGGCGCTCCCCCTCACGGTGCTGCTTGTGCGCGGGTACAAGTACACGGGTCGCAGTACGGACGGCACAGCCGAGGTACCCGACATTCTTCAGCTATGCCCACATTGACGGCTCGTAGGCTATCACCAAGCTCGGCTCGGCACTTCCTCATGTTCTAAAAGCCCTCGGTGTTTCGAAGGCCTTCGAAGTCGACACCAAGGCGGCTAGTGTCATGAAGATGTTGACCATGGACACCACCCGGCCCGACAATGGCATTTTGTACAATTAAGGTCCAATTCAATGCACCGTTCACCCGTCTTCTTGCCAACCGAAGGACAATGCGAGTAGTCTAATGTCATCGCAAAGAAGCTCAGGGTGCCCATGGAGCAGGCGCAACGATGCAACCAGCCCCGAGAGAGTCATGACATCAGATGAAGGCCAGCCATGCTGTCCCGCACCCCTAGGTAACTCACAACTGCATGGGCAGCGGCCTCGACGAGGCCATCAGCTCCAACTGCCCATCAACCCGTTGGCCGCTCGTCGACGTTGGGGTGGCCTTGCTAGACGGTCGGCACGCGTCCGGATGCCGCTCCAGAATTGGCGAATCACATGCGAGGAGCCCAACGGCATCCGGATACGGCGCAATCCTGTCAGCGCCGGCAGTTCCGCCCGTTGGTCATTCTCGCCCTTGCGGCATGTGGCAAGCCAGTCGATCCGCCAGCCGCCCGTGGGCGCAAGTGCGGGCTAAGCTCGCGCCGGGGACCCCGTTGCTGTCGTCGGCCGAGCTGGACGCGCTACTCGCACATGTAACGACGCTACCGCTGCCACCGCCGCGCCTCCGCACGGAGGAGGTCGGCGGCACAGTTGCTGCCCTCGCTGCCGTGCTTCCCCCGCACAATGAACTACTCGTTGCTGACTTTATGCAGTTGTTCAGCCACTGTTGCAAGGAAAAGCTGGTTCTTGCGCCGGCGCACGTCGATAGCATCTTGTCCTATTGCATGGCCGCCCTCCAGCAGTGCCCTTCATGGTGAGTTGTATCTGCCTGCAAAGCGCCATTGATTCATCCAACATAGGTACGCAGAGCAGACGCTAGTTGCTATTGCGCAGCTCCTCGCAGACAACGCCGATCGCTGCAAAGATCGCCACGACGCCATCTTCACCGCCCTGGCGCAGTACTTGGACCCGACAAGCGCCGACGACGGTGCCCGCTTTGCCGCGACGCAGTGCATGGCGCATGTATTGGCGGGCGTCAGCGACACACCGCCGCCATTTGCCGCCGCGCTCTGGACGACGACCGTCGACAACTTCATGCAGCAGTGCCGTCGACTAGCCAACGACGCCGCGGGTATTCGGTGTACCATGGATCGCGTCCTTTACAAGGTACACGCAGCGAAAGCACCCATCCGACGCCCACCTGCGTAGACGTGCATGGCCAGCATGGACTGCCTGTTGGCGCTCGTCGCCGTGAAAGAGGCGCCTGCGCTCGAGTCGGCAGTGTTTTTGCAGCTTCCCAAAGTGCTCGCCTGCCTCCGCCAACTCCTCGGTCGCCGAGTCGTCTCGCTTCGCGCTCATGCTCTAGTAGGTTGCGGGCTCGAGCTCTTGGATCGCGCAGTAGCAGACTCTGACGCGGAGTCGGCCTCCCGGGGCAGGTACGCTCAGCATCTTAGCGGTGTCTCACCGCCCGGTAGCGGGCTAGCCGCACGGCTGCGACTGGCGGTCGTCAAGCTCCTGGACGCCGTGCTGTGCGCACATTCACCGAGCGTCACGATGGAGCTGGGGCTGTACCTTCCTGAGGCGCCGTCGCCGCGACTGCTGCTCTTCAAGGGTGCGCCGTCGCTGCTTTCGCTCGTCGTCGCAGACCCGAGCGAGCTCGTCCGCCTCGAGGTGCTGCGGCTTCTAGAGCACTTGTGGCCGCTGCTGAACCCGCGGCCGCTGCTGGCCCTGGCGGCACCCCCCGCGGCCGCGACCTTTACGTCGCGCTCGACGTCGGTGCTGCTCATGGCGCTTCGCACACATGTCGCGTTGCTGGCCGTCGTGCGCGCCGATGCCGACGCCGGCGTGCTCGTGCAGGCGCTCAAGGTACGATTGCCGTCGGCGAGGGCTCAGGAAAAAGTGTACAGACGCTCACGGCGCTGGCGCAGCACTGCCCGTATGCGCACATGGTGGCGGTGCTGGCCACGGCAACGCCGCCACTGGCCGACGTCGTGACGGGGCTTCTCGGGCACCTCCACGCGTTGCTTTTCGCCTCGGGTAGGTAGTCATTCTCGGCGGCGCCAACCCCGCGCTAGACCACGCGGTGCGCGTAGCCGCGCTGGCCAGCCTCTCGGGCCTGCTGAGCACGACGGAGCCATTCCCGACTGTGCTACAGTGGCTTGAGGGGCCGCCCACCCGCCTAGTCCCGCGGCCCGGCATCGCACCGCGCAAAGCAGTTTTCCTTGCCGAGATGCTTGGTCACGCCAAGGCTGCGGATGCGTCGCCCTTTCACCGGCTCGACGCCATGGCGCTGCTCTCCAAGGTGGCCAAAAGCTACGCACCGGCGCTCAGGTGCGTGTGGCCGCTGTCGCTGGGCTCATGTCCCGCGTAGCCAGCACTGGCCCCGCCTTGCCGAGTTTCTGCTTGCAGCATTTCGCGATGTGGACCAGAACGTGCGGCTGCAGGCGGTCAAGATCCTCGAGAACTACATCAAGGGCGAGCCCGGGCAGAACCTCTACGTACGTGGCTACCCCGGCGCCGGTGGTTAACGCGCGTAGCTTCCGTTCCTGACGACGAACCTCGTGCGCGCGTTTCAGGACCCGTCGCACCACGTGCGCGCGAGCGTCTGTGCGTGCTTCACACTATTGCGCGAGGGCGACTGGGTCTCGCTGCCTCCTGATGCCTTCGCGCCCAAGTTCCTCGCGACGCCTCTCGACCCGTCGCCCGTCGTGCGCGCTGCGGGCTTTCGTCTGCTGGGGGCCCTCGCGCTGCTGCCACCCTTCAAGGTACCTGTCGGGGCCGCCCCTTTGGCCCTCACACGCAAGCGTAGACGCCGGCGTTTGTGTCGCGGGTCGTGTGCGAAGGCATGCGGCTGGCCGCAGACCCGACGCTCAACGTGCGGGTGCGCGTCGTCTGGGCCATCGGCAACGCGTGCACGACGCCCGGACCCGACTCAACCGAGGCCCAGGACACGTGCGACCAAGCCGCATAAGGTGGCCTCAGCGGGCTGAATGTGTAGGCCGTGGCTCATCGCGCTGCTCGAGCCGGAACTGCTATTCCGGGTGCTAGAGTGCATGCTCGCGCTTGTGGACGACAACGACAAGGTGGCGTCGAGCGTCGTGCGCACCATGGGGCTCGTAGCGCGCTGGTTGTGCGCGGCGCCGTACCTCTCGCAGGTGGCACGGGCCGGGCTGGCGCTGTCGCCCACGCATCTCTTGATGACGACGATGGAGAGTCTGGCGCGCAAGATTGGCGACGGTGCGCCCAAGGTAGCCAGCCTCTCCGGCCCGCCCGACCGACTGTGTAGGTCCGGTGGAACTCGTGCCACGCGCTGGCCAAGATCTTTCAAAGCCCGGAGCTGCCGGTAGCCTCGGCGCCGTGGACGCCCACAGTGTTCACGGCGCTTCTCGCCGCCATCGCCCAGCAAGACAACTTCAAGGTACCGCCTGCTCTCGGCCGGCAGCCTTATCGTTGGCTAGGTGCGCATTAGCGCGGCCATGGCCCTCCGCGTCTCGCTGTCGCGGGCGTCGTATGGGCTATTCTACGAGCGCATCGTGCAAACGATCGTTGACGCCCTCGACACGGTGGTCGAGCTCAAGGACATCAAGGAGTTCAAGTACAAGGCACAGCTGGAGCTGCAGCTTTCGTTCACGTTGCTCCACCTTGTGGCAGTGGCAACACCCGACGACGAAGCGTTACTCGGAGCCGTCCTCGCGCGCCAGTACAAGGACTTTGTCTACGACTGGCTCTACCAACAGCAGCACAAGATTGTAGGGCGGTGTGGTGTTCACAGAGCTCACGACCGGCGTAGTACGCGGCCATCTTTGGAAACGAAGTCGACGACGAACCTCCCGCCGTCGAGGAAGGCCACGAAGTGAACCCCTTGAGCTGCACCCAAGTAGTGGAGGCCTGCGACGTGCTGCTACGTGTCGTGCGCGCGTACTGCCCGCACACAGCCGCGTGCCTCGGCCAGATCAACGAGATCAAGCTCATCTTCGGCATGGACCTGTCCAAGATCGGGTTTGAGTTTTAATAGCCGCTCACAAAGATGTGGTCGTGGATGTGGCCGCGGCGGCGGCCGTTGTCTGGCGCAACGCCACTTGCTCCTTGGTGAGCGGGAGGTAGTAGAGCACAGGCTTGGTGGCCGTCTTCCAAAAGAGGTCGTCCATCGACACGGGCGGCG